>VUQK01040563.1:0-11386 GCA_015106715.1 Bujurquina vittata
TATTATCATTATTATTATCATCATCATCATCATCATCATTATCATCATTATATTATTATTATCCTTATCATTATCATTATATTATTATTATTATTATTATCATCATCATCATTATATTATTATTATCCTTATCATTATATTATTATTATATCATTATCATTAATATTATTATTATCATCATCATCATCATTATATTATTATTATATCATTATCATTAATATTATTATCATTTTATGATCATTATTATTATTATCATCATCCTTATAATTATTATTATTATTACACACACACAACATGAGCCTGCTCTTCCACAGCACGATGGCCTCTGACATTTACCCTGCTGCCGTGTCACAGACACCAGTCTTTGCAGATGTATAAATAAGTTGTGGGTTTTCGGGGCCTAACGTTAGCAAGAGCGATAAGAGAAGAGAAAGAAGAACAGCAGACAGTAAAACCAAACTTCAACACGAGCAGAGAGGATTCAGTTTTGGGATTTACGTCACCAAACGTCTGCTAAACATCGTTTCCGGATACACTTTGTAATACTTCATGAGGTAACAAACAGCAGTTTAGTCGATTCTATTGATGTAGCACCAAATCAGTACAAACAGGCACTTTACATTATAAGATAAAGACCCTGCAGTAATACACTAAGATGTCAGACTGTGCTCTCCTATCAGCAGTCCTGTGATTTAAGCCACCTTTCCCCACAGCAGAGGTTTTGTGTCCATCCTGCTGGAACCAGCAGCTGGGAATACAACCAGGATGGGATTTAAAGGCCAAAGAGGCTGAACACTAACACTGTAAGTCACTCAAACACAGCAATGAAAGCATCTGGATCAGCAGTAGCTTAGATTTTACTGACTGCATCCATGAACAGCTTGTACCGGGCCCAGCAGACTAGCTTTCCCCATCAGCAAGCACAGGACCATGAACTAAGAATGGGTTGAGTTACCGTGTCCACACTGGAGCTCCGATACAATCGGTCACAACTTTTTCACAGGAACCTGTCAAATCAAAGTAAAGAATTAGCATAGCTGATAAATTGAAATGACTTTGGAAGCTGATAAAAGCTCAGAGAGACACATGAGGAGCAGCTGTCTCAGCACTCGGCAGGTTTTTGTGTTGTAGCAGGTCAGCTGGAGGGGTTTTAGTGGATCCATCACCTGCACCTCACAAACACACAGTACCTTTACTCACCAGCAGCTCTGGACGCAGAGAAACAGCTGATTGTGATGAGAAGAAGAGCGAGCCACATGGCGTCTCAGTAATCCACAAACACACAAACGCTGTGAGAGGTTCGCAGGGTTTTGTTCTGCCTCGCTGAGGTTGGCCGAATGAGGTGAAGCGGGAGTTTCACATCTGCATGTGTCACATGTGTTGACAGCTGAGGAAAGGAAGTGACTGGGTTTTGTCAAAGGTAGCGTAAAGAAATCCCTTTGTAGCTGCAGCGCTCACAGAAATCGGAGAAAACATGAGGTAGAAAAGCTCATGAGACGTTTCCAGTCTTCACTGTATTTTGAAGAATCATCGCACACACACAAATGTTGTGCTGTGGAGGAAGATGTTTCCACGACGTATGCGCTTCCTACTCACGCAATAGAAAACCAAAAAGTCATGATCGTCGAGAAGTACTGAGACCCACGGCCTGGTGAGGAAGTGAAACTGGAGCTTGCACCACATTATTTTTGTTACCTCTTGCACCACATGAAAATCAAATGCAAATCTTTGAATGAAGCTGGACTCACAGGAGCTTCTCTCTTCTTACTGACCCAGTGATCGTTACACAACACATTTATTTGAAACCATTTCTGTTCAAATGACTGATTTCTCCATCTGGCTCCTAACACTGATCGGACCTCCGCTGACCCCCCCTTAACCTGACCCCACTGACTGCATGTGTTTGGACTGTGGGAGGAAACCCACACAGGCACGGGGGGAACACACAGTTTCCACAGAGGGTGTGGAGGAAGGCCCGGGCCGAGGTGGAGTCAAAGCAGGACTTTACCGCTTTGAGGCAACGCCACTCAACGGTGTCTTTGCATCTGGCCTAAGATGCAGTGAGGTTGACACGTGGCAGCTGCATGACACCACCACATGAATCTGTGGGATTCATATTTGAAAGAAAGCATTCATACAGAGACGTGCACATGATCAAAGGAACTTCAATAAATGGGTTTTAAAAGCAGTCCTGAGAAACCACTGCAAAGATGATCCAAAGAAGGATTTGAAGACGTCTCAGATGTTTCCAAAGTAAAGATTACACCCAGAAAACGTCATTAAATGCTGCGTCGTCGCTTTTGGATGATAATAAATTGTTTCATTGTGTGGAATATTTGTTGAATTCTGAACAAATCAGCTATTGTTGGTAAGTCACCATTATAAAAAGGGGGAGGGGGGCAGAGTATGGCTTAACATTCTATAGAGATAAATGTTTTTTATAAAATCTTAAAGCTTAGTTTAATATAAGATATCTACAAAGCTGGTGGAGTCGGTCTTTTTTAATGACCTATTAATTTCCTAATCTAGCCGGCGTATCACGGGCTTACGGCTAACACTGAAACAACTGAACTAACTCTAACCTGGAAGGACGGGCACATTTGTTTGATAGTAAATTCAGATTTGAAGAAACGATAATTCAACACTTTGCCAAACTTTATTCAGAAATTCATATTCAGTACAATATGTCCTATTATATGGAGAATATAGCAATGTTAAAATAAATCAACGGTGGCATTTAAAGGTTCAGTTAAATCTGAAGGAACAGGATTTTACACGTAAAGTAGAAAGAGTAGAGAACAGTCTATTCAGATTTGAGTCCTGAAGTTCTCACGGCAGCTGAAGACGTCCTGTCCTCCAGCGCCCTCTTCCTCTGCTTCTTCACCGACAGACAGACCCACAGGAAGATGAAGAAGCCTGTCGCAGGAACACAAGATCAGAGATCACACGCTCACACCACGGACACAAAAAGACTCTACACACCTTGTGTGGAGTTGAGGATGCAGAAAAGGTAGAGGACGGGGTAGTTGACATATCCAGAGCCGAGGAAGGCGAGGCCCCAGGCGGTCCCCATCAGGCAGGTAAGACCCAGCAGGGTGAGGCCACTCCTGCAGGAGGCGCTGAACCGGTCTCGGTCCCCCCACGACTTTCCCTTCGTCTCGGCTCCCAGCCTTAGGTTAGTCTTCAGCACTTGTTTCATCTTACAGATGCTGGAGGCCACCGCCATCAGAATGCCAGCGTTGAAGATAAAAATGAGGGTGAAATACACGAGGTTCAAGGAGTAGAAGAAGGAGTCGTCTGTGATCCAGCAGCTGTAAGACACACAGCTGAGTTCAGGTTCACAATGTGGGGGTGTACAGGCCGCCTGCAGCCCAGCATACACGAGATCAGACAGTGTTTGACACTTTCAACAGCAGTCAGTGTATTTTCATTTTTAATTACGTCTCCGTGAGATAGATCTTCCCTTTAATATCCAGGAACTTCCTCTGTGTCAGGCTGATTAAGCAGCAAAGCTCTCAGTTTAGGAGTCAACCTGCAGTAAAAGCTGCTGGCTGTGCGTTCCTGCTTCAAAGCAAAATGATATTCGGTGTGGTTTTAAACGGGCCGGGTGTGTGACGTGGAAATGAGAATGTGGAGGCTGCTCAACATGTCTTTAACGTTCAGAACAGGTCCTCTGAGAAAGGACAAAGGGCCCAAAACTCTGGTTTCTCTAACTGAAAAAGGGAAGCGTGTTCTGAAAGAGCACAACAAAGCAGCTGACACGCTGATAACGCAAACACACTCGTGTCTATTGCAAAGACAGATTCACAGCTGGCTCACTTACATGGAGCTGGTTTGGTTACTGTCGGCCATGGTCATCTGGGTGACTCCATAAAACTGTTTGTGGTCCTTCACTCCTAAAGAGACTGCCACAACTACACCAGGAATCCCTAACACACACACACACACACACAGCTAATCAATGTCCAGTATATTACCCCAGAAGCACATGAAAGACTTGATTCATTACGATGTGGCGTCACTCTCAGATATTCTCACAGATACGACATGAGGCCTGCTAACAGTGTAACCTCTGGCTCAGTTCGTTACTGTGGAACAGACACGCCGCAGGCTTCCTCATAAACAGCTTCCTCTTTCTTCATGCACTCACACAGTTGATGCTTTTGCAACACTCACCCCATCCAGCAAGTGAGAGTTTCAGCAGGTAGTGCTTGTAGTAGGTGTTGAACACCTTTATGAGCAGCAGATAGAGGTGAAGCGCCTCTATGGCCATCCAGGTGAAAGAGCACAGCAAGGAGTAGTGCATGAATGCCGCAACAAACACACACACCCATTGGGGCTCCACTGTGGCCCCCCACTCGGTCAGCAGGAAGGTGGAATTGAGCAGCAACAAGGCCGCGCTCAGGGATACGTGAATAGACAGGGAGTAGTCCAGTTTGTGGTTACTGAGGAGGAGACAAAGAGAAAGACGTGTGACAGGTTCACAGACGAGCCCGTTAATATGCGACATCATCACATAAGAACATGCTGCAGGTGGCCTCTGGTGGGCCGCAGTGGTACTGCAGGTGGGCCGCAGCAACAGCAGTATAGTTACAGTTATTTTATCATATTACTCATTACTCTGGCCTAAATGTACTGCTCGTGTGTCCTAGTTATATTCATGTTTATATAAATCATATGTCATATAATTTAAAACATTTTGCTTTTTGTGATACCTACCGACCAAAAAGATATATGAGGAGGGACAAAGCAGTAAAGAAGGCTGACAGGCCGCAGCCGATGTAACTGATGTACGACAGGATTTTCCAGTGTAATTCTGAGACTTGATTCCGGATCTGTAAAAATGAGGAAAACTCACTTTTGCTGAGAAGCGTAAGCAGTAGGCTGGACCAATACTGGATAAATATCATTTAGAGACTGCTGCAATGACATTTATGTTCTTATACCTGAAACCAGTTCGTCAGGGAGAACTTACCAGAAGAACTGCAAAGGGTGTGGCATGGTCACAATAACACACAATGTCCTGCTGGTCTGATTGCTTTAGTTTGTGAGTCTCACATCCATCCGTTTTCCACGGCGAGTCTGAAACAAATGAAAACATTGCTCTTCACAAATGGGCAGCTTCATATTTCTAATAATCTATCCATCCATGCACGCATTTTCAGTTATCCTCACAGGAGGCTGCAGCCTGTGCTAACATATCAAAAGGCAAGAGCTGGAGTCCATCACAGGCCTGACACAGCACACCCTCTCACATCCACACACTGCAGGTTTGAGGTGACCACCGTGCAGCTGTGCTCGTCTCTGCAGCACTTGTTGCACTGTGTATATTATACTGCATGCTTTAATCCATACAGTATACAAAGAGTTAAACAATAATTCACTTTAAAGCACAATGGTTGTAAAATGAATATGAGGGCAAAATTAAGTGCAACACATGAATAAAGATTCTCCAACTTGTCAGTTTATAACCACTAAAACTGAAATGCACTTACCGCCTTCACCAAATTCATCAAAATAGTGACAAAGTAACTGCGAGGTCTTCTGTGAAATCAGAAAAAATGTTAATAATGCGGCACAAAACTTTACGTTATATGTTACAATGTAATCGGTGATATCATCTTATTTTCTCTCTTTGCAAGTCAGAACATTTGCTGTTGCACAACTTAGTGGTTGAGTATATAGCAGAACGAAAAAGCCACAGATACAAATATTGCACAATAAATGTGTCGATTGTTGCACGGATGAAGGCGCACTGAGGCCGTTTTAATAAACGAGTAAAACACAACGAGCTTTTGAAAACCACCTCACTGGCACTGAGCATCATCGCACACCAGCTCTGCCTCCGTGGGTCAGTGTTTAGGATCCTGTACACGAGCCTCATTTTTAATTATTCATGTATTTATTTCGTGCTTCTTTCAGCAGCACGCATGGTTGAGCTGGCACACGTTCTTCCTGACACAGCCTCACAGGGGTTTCTGTCTCCCACGTCATGAATAAAATTAAAAATAATAATAAAATAAACATTTCTGCACAAAGACTCACATCCACTTGCTTTGTGTCTGTTGTAACTCTGAAAATCATCTTGATGGGAGGATCCAGGTTGTTGAGGCGCTCTTCCCCTCGCAGCTCGATCCTGAGAACCACTGATGCAATATCCTCCTGCTGAAACTAACAAAGGTGCAGCAAGAGGGAACGCTGCAGGTGACCATCGCACGGTGTGAATGCAAAATATATCATCTTAAACTAATACAATTACTACAAAAATGAATGTGTAAAGGCTCAGGACCGTTTCTACGCCTTAAAAATGCATCCATAATGAAGCAGAAATAGGATCTACCTGGAAATGGTTGTGACGCATGTAGCTGACCAAACCAATGACCCTCCTCTCCTCTGGAATGGTCTTCAGAGCATTCACGGGCAGCCAAATCCACGGGATGAACGAATGGTTGTGAGGCTGCAGCTGACAGCGGAGAGAAAGAAAAGTGAATTTGCAGCCTTCTGCAGACACACAAAAATCAGTCTGAGCTTTGAGTAACTGTAAGCAGATCTCTTTAAAAGCATTCATTCAGTCACATCCCCTCATGTTTCAACATCTACCAGCGGAGCTTCGAGCTGGATTGTGGAGTTCAGCGTCGTGTTGCTGATGCTGAGCACAGTCATAGACAATTGCTTCAGGCTGTAGGTGCTGGAGGACGCCAGCTCAGTCTGGCTATCATTTATAAGGGTATGGAGGAAGTTTCTCTCTGCACTGCACAAAGAAAACGGAAGCAAATGAAAAACCAAGTTCTGCAAACAGATTGATAAAATTTACTTTGAGAAGCAGAAATGCTGTTACTCACTCTACAAAGGCCCACTTGAGTTTATTGTCCTCACTGAAGAGGTCAGAGCATGAATCTCTGATGTAGAAGAGTGTATTCAGGTTTTGCTGTGTACGATTCAGAGACTCAATCAGCGGCAAGATGGTCGTGTTGACGCACTGGTACTCGTAGCAGGTGTGATCTAACAAGTGAGACATGAAACAGATGGAGACACGGACAGGACAGCGGGACTGGCTACGTCTGAGCACACTTACACTCGTTCAGTTTGTACATTTTCCCACTTTCAAGCACAGTTTCATTGACTTCCGCCTCTAAGCAGTCAGAGGGGCCGCTGAACCATGCGCTCTGTCTGAACGTGCACAGGAAGACGATGGAACACGGAGGATTCTTGCAGTGCACCTCATCATGTTGGTTTTCAGTGATGATTTGCTGGGTTCCATTAATTTCAATGGCGTAATTAGAAATGCTGAGACACACTGGACACAGAAGATGACAAGATGATACAACTTCCTTTAACATGCACATATTCAGTCAGGGTTCAGCTCTTCCAGAGAGAGCAGGCAGCACACACAGTGCCATGAAAGAGTATTTCTACCTTTCCTGACAGTTTTCTGCACATTTGTCACACTTCTGTGTTTCAGAGAGGATTTCATTTACTGCCCTAAAGTGAAAAAGCAGCACACCCCAACACCTAATTAAGGATTAATCACAGTTAATCATGAACTGTGACCTGCCACACCCAGGCCTGATTACTGCCACAAACTTCAGAACAGCAGCGACACAAGGTCACTGGCACCTATCAGTCTGGAAATGGTTACAAAGAACCGCAGCGAGAGCCCTTTTCCACCAACGGAGAAAACTTGGAACAGTGGGGAACCTTCCGAGGAGAGGCCGGCCTACTCCAACAGCGCATCAGTGCCCCATCCAGGAGGTCCCAAAGGAACAGCATCTAAAGAACCACAGGTCCAACTTTTCTCAGTTAAGGTCAGAGGTCATGGTTCATCTATTAGAGACAAAAATGGCCTCCGTGGGAGAGCTTCAGTCCACCTCCCCCCCGCTGTGACTCAATTAAAACAATTCTGCAAAGGACCGGCGGCCAAAATTCTTCACAGCGATGTGAAAGATTCATTGCCAGTTATGGCAAATGCTGGTTGCAGTTCTTGCTCCTCCTGAAGTGAATATCAAAGATAAAAAGGAGTTTTCCTCACAGAGTCAGGAAGCTTGGAAGAGCTTTTTCCCTCAAGAAATGAATTCATCGTCTGCATTTTGTATTTACTTATCTTTGTCTAAGATAAAATTTCATTTGACGATCTGAAACATGAAAGTGTGACTAATATGCAAAACAATGACAAGAAATTAAACCAAATATTTCTACTGATGAACATAACTGATATTCATACCTTGGTGAGCCAGCGCTTCGTGCAGCAGCAGTAACAGCAGTACCGGCACCATCGTTCATCCTCTGAATGTGGGGACAAATATGAAGTAAAGAGTTTCATCTTTATTTTAAATCCACATCAATTTGCATCACTACATAAAAATGTTGTAAAGTAAGCTCAAGTAAACAAATCAATGAAGTATATGATGCTGTGTATTTATGACCGTAACACGCAAGTGCTTTAAAACAATATTAGCTCACTCAGCTCATTTTCAGTATGCATTAAGACTGGCTGCTGAAGGTTGATGGCAGTCACACCCTAGCGACCCACCTGTTGCTAAGGAAAAGGTCAGTATTGCCCACCTGGTTGACAAAAACCTTCCTGTGATGGCTTTTGCTCATTTGCATATCGCTGCTGTCACCTGTGGTTTGCATGGGCGTGACGTCCTTGTCTACAAGCCCGGGCCAGCTCCTGTCTGAGCTGCAGTGATGCCATTTCCTGATGGCGTCACACTTTCTCAAGAACGCCACAGGCAGCCGTGGAAATCTTTTAGCAACCAGAGCGAGCACCAGCAGGTTTTTGGTGCAGCATCTTCTTTAAGCATCGCTGTCTGAGAGACGTTCAGGAACCAATGCCAACTGGTCTGGGAATCATTTTTCCCTAGTGACCGGTGATTGTATCACGTCTAATATAGCAGACAAATCTAAAGCAATGTGTGCGTGATGTCACGCCAAGCTCAATAAAAAGGGGAAAGAAATGCTTTGAAACAGAGTACAGAAATCAGCCTATTTATCCATTTCTGTCTTCAAATTCTCTCGAGATTTCCCTTCCACGAGTCAACCCAACTCCCAATAAAGACAAGCATGAGGTCACTTCGCCTCTTGGCAGCCACATCAAATGGCATCCAAATTCAGTGGGAAATCTCACATACAGAATTCTGCAGGCCATTTCCTCCGTGATGTTTATAAAACTAATTATACTAGATAAAATGTACCCATTTAATGCACGACTTTGATTCCATGACAGTTATACTCTAAGCACACCAAAAAGAAGAAAAAACACTAACAACTTACATTGAAGCATCTCTGAGGGAAGCAGGACGGAGCGGACGAGCATCACTGAGCGGTTCTGTCCGAGTGATCAGGCTAAAATACAGCCGTGTTTGTTTTAGGCAAATCCTCTTTACTGGCCCAATATAATGACACTTCACTGGACTTTGGCATCAGTCTGCTGTAAGCTAGGTCTGTTACAGGAATATTATTGGATGCAATAAAAACAGCAAAACAATGCCAACATTTCCAGGTTTTATTGCTCACACTGACACTGCAGCTTTTATTAATAAGCAAGCTATTTTGTACAAACTGGAACAGAAATTATATTTTTTTGGATAAAGTTTCTAAGAAAATTTCTAAAAATCTCAAAACAGGATTACAATAAAATATGCAACGCATGCACAATACAACACGACGCTAACAGTGTCATCAATATGATAGAAGAGTGTTAAACCAGTGGCGGGTTAAACCAGTGGCCGGTTAAACCAGTGGCCGGTTAAACCAGTGGCCGGTTAAACCAGTGTTGGGTTAAATCAGTGTTGGGTTAAACCAGTGGTGGGTTAAACCAGTGGCCGGTTAAACCAGTGGTGGGTTAAACCAGTGTTGGGTTAAACCAGTGGCCGGTTAAACCAGTGTTGGGTTAAACCAGTGGTGGGTTAAACCAGTGTTGGGTTAAACCAGTGGCCGGTTAAACCAGTGTTGGGTTAAACCAGTGGCGGGTTAAACCAGTGGCCTGTTAAACCAGTGTTGGGTTAAACCAGTGTTGGGTTAAACCAGTGGCGGGTTAAACCAGTGGCGGGTTAAACCAGTGTTGGGTTAAACCAGTGGCGGGTTAAACCAGTGGCCGGTTAAACCAGTGGCGGGTTAAACCAGTGGCGGGTTAAACCAGTGGCGGGTTAAACCAGTGTTGGGTTAAACCAGTGTTGGGTTAAACCAGTGGCCGGTTAAACCAGTGGCAGGGGAGCTGCATTTCAATCCAAGATCAGATCTGTGTGCAGGGCAGAAAAGTGGTCATATGACTTGAAGGAGAAAAACAATGAGGATTCATTTTCGGTAGTTATTCCTCTGAGCTCTGGACAATCCAGAGCTGCAGCACAAGATATATTTGATCTGTTCTCCCTCTTCCAGTCATTCCTGATTCTCATCAACTTTCACTCTCAGAAGTGCCAGAAATCAATAAAGGTTAAATGTGTACGCTCACCTTGGCAATGATGGCAAGTTTCCAATATCAGAGCTGTTAAAATGTTCACATTTAGTAGAATCAGCTGCTCCCTGATCTGCTACATACTTGTGAATAGAAAAGTCCTGATCTAAAACAGAAACAATATTGCCAGACTTTACTGTATGATGCTGTACTTTCCACCAACACACTTCTTGGTCTGTTTGAGCTACTTGATGGTGCTGCGTGTTTAACTGCTCTTAGGAGGAGTTTGGAGCCTTTCTCAGCGACATCACAAACCACAGGAAGATGAAGAAACCTGCAGGGCACAAAGGAGAGGCTGAAGCACAGGATCACACTGAGTGCAGGAAGTTCCACGAGTGTGTAAATCATGCAAATTAAACTGATAATTCATCTGTATCAGCTTAATGTTTACCCCCACACAGTCCAAACAACCTGTGTCCTCTTACCAAAGCCTTTCCTTCCTTTATCAGCGATGCTGCAGCTCACTGAAACCTTTAACCAACAAACACAGAGGACAATGATGCACTTTTTCCTTTATGTGTAATTTTTTACATTTTACTAATAAATATTTTCTGGTAATGTGTAAAATCACTTTGATCCATGGAGGAGCAGGAGCGTATCCAGAGACTGGGAACACCCTGAAATGTTTCTGTATCGCCAGATTAGGGAGATCATTTAGTCAACAGTCTCTGCTCTAATCAGGCTGAGGTCAGGACTCTGTGCAGGACAGTCAAGTTCATCCATGTCTTTATGGAGCTGCTTTGTGCACTGCTATGCAGTCGTGTTGGAACAGGAAGGGGCCATCCCCAAACTGTCTGAAATTGACCCAAATGTCTTGGAATGCTGAATTATACCAAGCTCCTGAGTTACTGTTGTTCTCAGTTGTTTCCGCTTTATTAACTGTGAACGTCTTAACAGTCCAAAGACGTGCAGTTAGCAGGGTTAGAGCCA
>VUQK01040567.1:22814-34948 GCA_015106715.1 Bujurquina vittata
GGGAGGGGACGAAAAAGGAGCATTTAACCCCCCGGGGGGGGGGGGGGGGTTTGGCATCATGAACACATTTGTGCTTCCTCCGCTGCTGGTTGTGTAGGTGGCGTCTCCATAGAAACCAGAGCTTGTATAGGGTGTTGATACTCTGGAAGCTGGAGGAGCTTAGAGAGATGATGAAGAGGGAACCATCTGCCTAACAAAAACACGCTGGACCCTTTGCCACAATGAAACTCAGTTTTACAAAGTATCACAAGGATTTCCAAGAAAGGTCTGACTGTTAACAGGCATCCGAACCTGAAGCCTCATCAGCTGGGTGCGGAGGACACTGTCGAGCGCTGATGGTGCTCAGTCCTGGTTACACAAAATCTCCCTTTCCACGTGGATTTCCTCTTGTGATCCTTCTATTTCAAGAAGCTAAATCCAATTATTTGGTCATTATTGCAATCCCTGTTTTGACATGACAGAAAAAAAAAAAACCCCAAAGCTCTCAGTCAGCTGAGCAGAATCAGTTGGATCCACTCGTTACTGTTCTCTGTGGTGTGCTACACCCAACTGAGGGTAATGATAATCAACAACGAGGAACGTGTTTCATTCATTTTTCAGTCAAATTTACAAGACATTTAATTTTAATGTTCCAAAATGCAGTTGATGTCCTTTTACCGTTTTGTTAGAACCTGTGCACAGTGCAGTTATAGTAGTTACAGTTCACAGCAAAACTACTGAACAAGGTTATATGTGCTGTATTTAGTGGCTGTAGCTCAGGAGGTAGAGCAGGATCGGAAGGTCGGTGGTTTGATTCCCGGCTGCTCTGGGCCACTCCGGGCCACATGCCGACGTATCCTTGGGCAAGATACTGAACCCCAAGTTGCTCTCCGACGCAAACACAAATGTGTGTATGAATGGTTAGCTTAGATTCATATGCTCGTATGAATGAGTGCTCGGTCCGAGGAGAAACGCACTATACAAGAACATCCATCTACCATTTAAATATGGTCCCTCCGAACAAAGGAAACAACAAATGCATCAAGATGGTGTCACAGCGGCTACGTCTGTGCGCTCATGTCCATCTTTTATGTCCAGTCTATGTCCATATGTTTGTGTCCTGTTTATCTCTTGAGCTCAAAAAAACGTCTGGAGTTTGTAAACAGCTCAAATGGAAGGAAAAAGGCTTTTATTCATGCACCCACTGACCACATGATGGCAGTGCAGAGCAGAGCTTGCGCGGCTCCACTTTTGGCACGCACACACACACACACACACACTACAACCAAACAGCAGTGTGGTCACAACACCGCACAGCAGAAGTGGTTCCTTTGCTGAATGTAATTTTGTTTCACTCTCTCAGCCTCTTAACCGCCCTGACATGTGATGGCTGATGCTGAGCAGCAGCCATTTCCGTAAGCACTGAGTGAGGGGAATGAGAACAGAGGGACGGGAGCTTGACGGAGACAGAGTGGGAGAGTTAAAAACAAGCAGTGACAGAGAGATGTGGGTGGTTGTGAGCAGAGAGGAGAGATGCTCTGCTCTGCAGGCTGTGTGGGCGTTTGCTGCCAGGCGAGGAGCTCGGGGATGAGCCGAGCTGCCTGCGACCCTCTGAGGAGGCTTTAACCCCAGGATAACAGCTGCTCGGCACCTGGCCTGGACCAGATCCCAGAGCCCCCCCCAAACATGCCAGACTCCCACAGTTTCCAGTGCTTTAAAAACCTCTTTCACAGCAGCAGCAAATAGATGCCGAGAGCACTCACTGAGAGGCCTGAAAACACACACTGCGCTGATGATGTTTACATGCAAATGAGATGCTAAATAATCTCGACATAATAAGCATGAGGTGCTTGTGCTTTGCGACAGCTTGATGAAGACCATCCTGTTCCTTTAGTTTGACCTCTTCTCTCTGTGCCATGCTCCATCGCTCTGTCTCTGGCGGAGTCAGAGGGCCAGGATGAAGAGGTGCCTACGGGTCACCGAGTGGTCTTAAAAACATCACATGAGATCCTCTTGGACGCACATCAGAGGCAGCTCTTCTGCTGAAATTTATTCCACAGATGCCAGAACAGTACTTAGAAGAACCGATTGTTCCAGCTGTAAAGCAAGAACATGAAGACATTTCCGTGTTGTGTTCACTGAGCAAGCTGGAGTCTTTTATCTGCTGCCTTTTAAGTATTGTCAGTGCCGTGGTTGAAACTGTTTCAAGGTGAGAATCTAAAAATAATGTTTAATTACTTTCACATTGCTCCAAAACACCTCTGAGTCGGAGGTCATGGTTCGCTGCCCCAAGACGCCGACTCTGAGATGCAGATGAGTTGCTGCCTTAAGCCAGAGACCTTCAAGTATCTCAGGGGTCTTCTTCATGAGTGGTCGAGCAGGAGCTGATGCGTGATGACTGATGTATATCGGCACAGTGTCTGTAGTGATGAGGACCTCAAAGTGGTGACGAGAGAGCTGAGAGGCAAGCTGGAGCAGTGAAGCTGGGTAAAAGCAGCAGAAATGGGCTTCTTGTGAAGAGTGTCTGGGCTCATCCTCAGAGAGGGAGGATGCTGCCTTCACATAGAAAGGAGTCGGTTGAAGTATTTGACCAGGATGCCTCCTGGACCCTTCCTAGGTCAATCATTTCGGATGTGTAGTGGTCCAGGAGGTCAAAGGTCAGGACAAACTGAGGAAGGTATGTCTCTCAGCTAGTTTGAAAACATCTTAGTGTCTCCCTAGAAGATGCCAGGGGGGCTGCAACAGGAGGTGGTCAGGGGCCTCTTTGCTCAGTGAGCAAATCCCAACAAGCTTTGTATTGTAGGTAAAGACCCTTCAATAATACAGAGAAAACATCTGACGGCAAAGTTACTGGAAAGCACTTCATAGAAAAGGTTGTGTGGTGTTAAAATGGGCAGTAAGAGCGCATGAAACCCCAACAGTCAGGGCGTCCCATGAGCAAGCACTTGGTGAGGGTGCTTTTGTGGAGGCTCACAAAGGGGCAGCTATCTGCCACGACTGATCGGTGGGTGAAAAGAAAAGGATGGATGCAGCCACAGTGACGGCGCCACAAGTGAGCATATTTGGAAAAGAGAGTGGATTGCAGGAAATATTTTTTTCTCATTTGCTTCGCTGAGCTTTTACTGTGGCTTGTTGTGTGGATGCGTTTCTGCCCGTCCGCTTTCAGGCGCTGCCTCCATTCTGTGGAGCTGCAAAGCCTCCGCTCAGCAGTCACCACCAGGACTACAGGATATGAAGGCAGCAGGGCCAGTGTGTGTGTGTGTGTGTGTGCGCGGAGTGTGTTCAATCCATTTTCTTTGAGCGGCATACGAGCAGCAGTTTGGGGTCTTTAACTACAAGCAAACCCAGGATATCTTTTCCTTATCTGGGTCCAGTTCCCCTGACATCAGCTGTCAGGCTATAAGCAGTCCCACAAAGATGGTCATTAAGTTGATGAGAGTGGCTGACTTTATATTACAAAAACATGAACACATGATACGGGCTGAAAGCAGCACAGCAGCCTGCGTCGACCGTGGCAAAAGGCACTTTGGCGGCAGTAAAAGCTGTTGTATCAATATGTGCTTTGAAAAGTGGCATATCAATTTTAAGTTATTAGAACTATCAGTGCCACGCCTCCTGTCATTAAGAGATTCCAATTACAGTTGTGTAATTCATTAAATTAATAGGGTAGGACAGTTTAATGTTTCAGGAATGGTCACGTATTTACCAGAGAATTTATTGGTCTTTAAATAGCAGCTTCAAACATGTCGAGCTGTTATCTCAAACGCAGCCACAGGTTACCATAGCGATGTACCTGCCCTTCGTAACATTGAAAATGGAGTAAAGCCGGTAAAGCTGGACAAAGCCGCTGCGTCTGAAAGGTAAAGTCAGGGCAGCAAGGAAGCAAAAGACTTGTGGTTCTATAGACATACAGGGGGAAAATGGCCTTTGGCCCTGGGGGGTGCACTATGACACAGCACAGTTAGAAACAGAGACCGCTTTCTCTGTATTAGATCAAACCTTAAACCCCGGGGGGAGATAACGGGCATCACAACAGTGCTTACCAGCTGCCTCTGAGGCTTTCTGCTTCAGCTTTCGAGCGCGCTCACACAAATGATGTGATTCTTCTTCTGCACAAAATGAATGCCACCTACTTCAATCAGAGACGTTATCAGATGATGATAAAAATCTATAGAGAACATAAAAATGTAGCATTGTTGCAAATAAGAGCATTTAAAGCAGAGGTGCTGTTTATCTTTGATTTACTCGTGTTCTTACTTCTTAGTGCTGTAGTTTAGTTATTTGTTATTCTTAGCGATCCCAGGTCATTTAATCATTTTATGGTTTAGTGTACTGCCTCTTTAGTGTATGTAGGTTAGTGCCACTGCTTTTTTCCTCCCTTGTGTGTGAAGGTCATGTCTGTATCTTCACTTCCTTGTTGGCTCAGCAGTCTCTGGGCCTTCTCATTTGTGATTGCGTTCAGCTGTGCCTCGTCCCTCCCAGCTGTCTCCACTTCCCTCTAATCATCCCTCTGTGTATTTATTGTCTCAGTCTCGCCTCAGCTCATCTGTTTGTCCATGTGTCTGTGCTCCCTAGTCTTGATAGTCCTCAGTGAGTTTCCCAGCACTACTTTTGGTTAGTTCCTTGCTGTGTTTGGTTTCTGCATTTCGTCAACTGCAATAAACGCCTCGCTTTCTGCTGAAACCCCGTTTGCCTCCACTCATCCTGCATCGGGTGCTTATACCCTCCACACAGTCAGCTTCCATTGTCTGTGACCCACTTTAACTTAGCTTCTGGAATTAGAAACATTGACAGCACTGTATTAGGGGAAGGTCTGTTTTCAGTGCTTCTACAGTGCAGTCCCCAAAGTACACTACAATATTTTCACAGGAGCTGCAAAAGATCATGCTCTTGGTGTTTATTGGCTTCAAGAAAAGTTTGATACACATTCCAAGTGTTGCTGGCTCCATCCTAATGGCCACTGCTGTGCTCGATTTTAGGATCATACTGACCCTTCTAGTAGATTTATTAATTTTTTTAGCAGTTAAAGGTTTTGAGATTTATAAAACCTGACTCCTCCTCATAGGACGTGTTTTTATTGATTCACTGTTTGTATTCAGAGGCTGTGTGTGTGTGCTTCTCTAATGACTGAAGCCTGCAGAAAACATAACAGCAGCTTTAAATTGCACTGAACGTGTGAACCTCAGCGCATTTGGCTTTTGAAATCATGTTAATTGCCATCAGCAGCTGAACGTGTTGACAAGGAGCAACTGCTGGTGGAGGTTGATTAAGGGAGGCAGACGTTTATTTCGTAACATTCAACAGACGGCAACACGAGATCTCATGTCTGCTTGGCCGGTTTACAGGAACCCCAGAAACGCACAAAAAACCACACTGGAGACTCCGATATTAACCTTCCTCTGACCACAACACCGAAGCCAAAGACATTTTGAGAATGTCTTTGAAATGCACACATACAGCTCAGACCTGTGTGGATTTTATTCAAGCTGCTGTGCAAGAAATAAAGCCCAATTCTTTTTCATTTATGTCCAGAGAGGTCTTTTATTTTGCCTTTGGTTAGATTTTAATGTTTGTTCATGATATTTATGACCACAATGGATAGGCACAATATCTGTAACCACTGCAGTTTGAAGTGGTCAAGGTAATACGCACACCCAATCATTGTCTCCTGTGGATGAATGTGGCATGGCCGTTGGTGCCGGACAGGCTGCTCTGGGTATTTCTGAAATTGCTGATCTACTGGGATTTTCCCACACAACCATCTGCAAATGTACAAAAAGAAAGCGGCAGTTCTCTGGGCAAAATGCCTTGTTGGGGTCAGGGGTCAGGGGAGAATGGCCAGACTGCTTCAAGCTGACAGGAAGGCAACAGTAACTTAAACATTACAAAGTAGATTAGATAAAACTTTAGGAAGATTCTGTTAGCTAAATTAAAGGTTTGCAGAAGAGCATCTCTGAATGCAGATGGGCCACAGCAGCAGGAGTCCACACCGGGTGCCACTCCCATCAGCAAAAAAGAGGAAACCGAGCTTGCAGTTCACCAGAACTAAACAGTAGAAGATTGTCTGATGAATCTCAATTTCTGCTGGGGCATTTAGACTGCAGGCTCTGCATTTGGTGTAAGCAGCATGCAAGCATGGATCCATCAACAGTTCAGGCTGCTGGTGGTGAGATGCTGTGGGGCCTACCTCAGCATTGTTGCTGACATTGTTCATCCCTTTATGACCACATCTTCTGTTTTTATGACAGTGAGTTCACTGTGCTCCGATGGGCTCGTCTGATACTCTTAGTAAAATGGGAAATTTGCATCATGAATGCAAAGCTGACAAATCTGCAGCAACCGCATGATGTCATCATGTGGATGTGGACCAAAATCTGTGAGGAATGTCTCCAGCACCTTGTTGAGTCTATTCCACAAAGTATTATCCCGTTCCTGAAGGCAAAAAGGGGTCCGGCCTGCTGCTAGGACCGAATAAAGAGCTTATTTACTGTTGAATCTTAACTTCGGCTGTGTCGGTATTCTTGGTCATCAGAGGATGAATCCTTATGTTGTCGATAAAGTTGTGATTTTCTCTCCACCATCGAGCTAGATTTGTTTCAGTTTCTCTTGTTTTTCAGCCCATTCAGGCTCCCCAGGGGATGAACCACGTCTGGTTCTGGGAGAAAAAAAAACCCCCAGAGGATAACTCGTGACATTTTAACCATCACCACACTGCAAAATGTCAGCATGTACAAATGAAACCATTATATTTTGTTGGCACTGGCACGTCCCTCACTCTTAAGGTTTCGAGGCTCTTTAGCGAACACCCTGTGCAGACAGTTACCTTCAAATTTGAATGTTTTAACGATCTCAAAGCAACTCAAATCCTATTAGCGTGCACCAGAATCAGACAATTAACAATGTGAATGCCCCTCTTAACTAAATACAACCTAAAAGGTCTACTTAAAGTAATAGATTTTGAGTGCTACTGCATCAAATCAAACTGTCTCCACGCCACTACTGCTAATTACGAAGGACGAACATTTTAGGAGAAACTGAAGGAGACGTGATGGAAAAAGCTGAATGATATTCACATCAAGTCAAAAGCTTTAATACATTTCCGAGTTGCTGCTTTTTAATTACAGTCTTCACTAGCGTGACTCAGAAGGCTCCTGAAGATAATTTACCAAGGCCATGCGAGAGGCGCTGCGCCACCGGCTCTCTAACCTCCTAATTGGTTGGTGTCACTCTCTCACAGCACTCCGCTCAAAGATGGAAAGCCTCCTTTTAGTTCCCAAGGAAACAACGAGGCCTCTTTTCACACTGCAGCGGGGCTTTTTTGTTTTTTCCAGCTCCTGCCAGCACAGATTTGTGGGCTTCCACACAGCAAACACAAACCGAATGCGTTTCAATCAGGAGCTTTTTCTTTGAGTCATGGAGCCTCTTTCACTGAACCCAGTAAACTCCAACTTCTCGATGAGCATCATCATCCCGTACATAAGACTTCCTGTTACACATCGCCCTCAGCATTTCCATTTTGTAATGCTTACTTCACGCTGACTTGTTGTATCATGTCTCCAGGACAGGACATCACACCTGCACAGCTGTGACTGGCTGTGAACTCTGCAGGTGTGCAGTCAAGTCACTGCAGTCGGGAACATCGTGGAGTTCAGTCATTTTGAGCCCACATCAGATCTTAGCCCTGGTTAGGGGTGTGGGGCAGAATAAAGCTGTACTGATGGTTTGACGTGACATTTTCAGTACAATTAGTGAGACATAAAGCTGGGGGGGAAATACTGAAATTACATTATTTCCTACATTTCCAGGAAATAGGCTAAAGAAAATGGTAAATAGACTGCTTCTTATAGAGCGCTTTGTACTACAAGCCTCATTCACACTTCTTTTCTAAGCGCAAGTGCTTTCTGTCAAACATTCAAACACAATCACAAGCATACTTTGGCATGCAGGCTGGGCAGCCGGGGACCGAAGCACCAACCTTCTAACGACTGGATGACCTGCTCCACCTCCCGAGTGGCAAATCCATGTGCTTTTTCATCCAATAGTGACGCAGATATCGGGCGTAAGGTACTGATGTGCCTCCAACTGTCTGAAAACCTGCAGCATCATGCAGCAGCAGAATCCATACCAGCATCCCCGAAGCAAAAGAGTTGCCATGATTCTCCACTGTTCCCTTCAAGATTTAATCTCTCCAGCATGTCCTTGCCCCAGGGCCTCCTCCCAGTAGGACATGCCCAAAACATCCAACTTAGGAGATGCCCAAGAGGCCAAACCACCTTCACTTTTCCACGTGGAGGAGTACCACTCTACTCCTGAATGACCAAGCTCCTCTCTGTCTCTTCTGTCTGCAAAAAAACCCCACTTTATAAATAAATATTGCTGACTTGCTTGTTCCGTAGCTATGAATCTGTGAAGAACAAAACCAAGAGGACTGCATTGCTGCCTGTTCTCATCCTTATGGTAAATTTACAGTTTTTTTTTTCTGTTTTCCGGACTTCACTGGTTGACCTGCTCGTGTGCACATGCAGAGCAGTCGAAGGTGATTTACACAACACCTACAACAGCAATAAACCCGTGAGGCCACGGCGACTGCTCGTAGTGATTAGCGGACTCTGGAGATGTGTTCATCAATACACTTCAGTCCACGCTGTAATGATTTGATTAAGAAGCACTGAATGCCTCCTTGCGTCAGTCTGCTTTGTTCAGACCTGCACTGACGGCAGCTTTTCAGCATTTTCTTGGTTGTTTTCCAACAAGTGAACTTTTATTTTCTGTCTTTGTGTTACCATTATTAATCTATTAAACTATCAAAAGAATGATGTTAGTGCAGCTGCAGACTCTTGATCAAATACTGAAGATTTCAACCAGCAGTGCGCACTCACTGGCCCTGACCAGAATCGAGAGCCACACCATAACTAAGCAAGATGATAAATGCTGAACATTAACAGACCCATATCAGACGGCCCTTTGGCTGAGCCGAAGCAGCCACACTCAGCCCGAGTCAGTGGGATCAGTTCTGTGGATCGTTGCTCAGAATAGGAGAGAGCCTTCCAAAAGTAATGCCTTCATACTTTGCAGCAGAATCTTATAGACATCAGCGAGAGCACGTTTAGTGAAGACACACCTTCAGATTGTATTTAAGGCTTCAGTGAGTGTGAGGTTTCAGTCGGTTTGGTCTAATAACCGAGCTCGTGCCAGAAGCAGCAGCTACACAGAACAAGCTACATGTGAAGCTTCTCTCATGGAAAACGTGAACTGTGACATTTATCACTTCATCGCTTGCTTCGTTCACCTTGTGATGAATCAGCAGCTAATAAATTCAATTTTTGCAAAGTGTACAAATACATGCAGGTGTTTGCTGGTCTGCTGCTTTTATTTCATTTAAAGCAATGAGGTTAGAAGGATTTAGTGTGCAGGAAATACTAGATTTTTGGCTAATAACGAAGCAGGAACAGAGCTCTCTGCTCTGGCAGATGTCGTGTATAGGCCTCCAAATCTATAGTGTGGGATCTTCCATGTAACACTTGGAGGGAAAATGCTCTTTTTTTGGATAAATGGTCAGATTTAGTCGGTACGCCCACAGTCATCATACCTCATCCATTAGTCACCACGACGTCTACCTTTGGTTTGTAAGCAAAAAACAAGCTGAAGGTCAAACCCACCCAGGCCATTGACAGCAGACGGTGACAAGCTGGTAACCCTGAGACGCCAGTCACACTGAACTTCAGTCTACTGTTTACCGATCTATTTTTAACAAACCCTGCATACACACACACACACGCACGTACTGCTGCTAGATGCAAAGTGCTGACGAGGTGTCCTACATTTCCCTCTCAGACGTACACGCTACCCTCTGCTTCCTGCAGCTTCTGTGAGCTGTTACGTGACCGACTGTCACTGCCAGAAGAGCAGCAGAGGAAACCCCGGCTGTCGCAAGAAAGACTTGTGCGACATCTGAAACAATTCACATATTGTATATGGGTTAATGTGTGACCTGCTCTTAGCCAGAAGGATGCAGTACAACACTCGGCCACAAGAGGAGAGTTTGCGAGCAGTTCCTGCAGCACTGGGCTCATTTAGTCAAGACATAATTAGCACACTTTTAGGACCATACAAAAATATATTAAAGAGGCCAGAAAGTGGCAATTAATCCACACATATCTTAGCAACTTATTTTGTCAGTAAGGACATGGTTACAATGTTTGCAACGTGACAAAGTTCCTTTCACAAGCTCCTTTGTTGAGCCCGTCTGCAAACCTTGAATTTCTTTAATCGTCTGCCCATCTGATGAAAGCTGACTTTGGTGCTCCCCAAAATCTCCTTGCACCTGTTTTGGTCGCTAGCGGGCTGCCGTGGTTGCCAGTAGTTTGCATGGAGGTTTCACTACATCTCAGGGACTAAATGGAGAGTGTTTGCAAAGGAGTTGACGTCTTCCATGCAAACGGTGAGCAACCGCAGTAATCTGCTACCAACCAAAGCAGGCACAAGGTTTTTTGGTACCGACTTTGCAACCAATTTTGCTTTGCAAAAGCCAGGAAGCTCCAACAACCACTCACCAACTGGTTGCTGGGGATTGCTGACTCCTCTATAGGCCTTTGTGACCGAGGCCTATGTTGCTAGTTTTCCTAGTGGCCATATGTTTAGGACGCTAGCTAGATGGCCATCTCCGGTTCCAATAGAGGTGACTTGTTTAGTGTAAAATATTTAATAATAACAGTAAAATTTTATCTAGAGTTTATTTTACACAATTAAACAATGACCACTCAGAATGCCTCGTAACAACCACGGAGCCAAAATGTGCGAATGTACATTTTGTTTTACAGTTTCTTAAACCTAACGTAGAGTGATCGACTCTCCAGGGTGACTGCTGACAATTACATGGATGGGCAGGAAGGACCAACATAATCCCTCCATAGTTAAACATGGATCAAATTAGGTTACACTATTAGTTTCATTATTTTAATCTACATCATGTCAGGAGTCCTTGTTTCTTCTTCAAGAATTCTCTATTTTAAAGGAATTTGTTAGAAAATGCTCAGTATTTGTTAGAATATATCAAATGTTAAGATGTGACAGGGGTCAGCTGGGGTGGTGAACCCACAGAGAATGATCTTGTACCATTTCTGTGTTTGTCTGCAGTTGGGAAACCTGCTGCATGCTTTGGGCTCCAGGTGCCAGGGGAAAGGTAAAAGTTTCACAAAGCTCAGCACCAGCACTTCATAGATCAGCCTTTAAGTGCAGAAGAGGCCAAACCCAAACGGTTTGCTACCTGTTGGTCCAACACGACGGCAGCAAAAGCCCCTTTTATTTCCTGCACATGGAGCAGAGTGAACGTGTGGCATTAATTACTTTTAGTCGTTTATATTGGGGGCTGTCTCGCCCATTACTTCTTCAAACAGGGACATCTTTCATCCAGGTCAACGTTCCCTCATTCAAAGCCAACATTTATATCTTCAGGGCACCAAATGATTAAACGTTATTATTTTATTGGAGGTCCCATTAATCACTCTTAATACAAAACAGAACTCGCAGCTCTGATCAATCTGTGATTAACTGCTAAATTAATATGTGAGGCATTTTTAATTATTAATAAATGATGCCAATACGGTAGTGAGGAAACTGTGTCCTGGTTCGTGTACGCTCGCCTTTTGTTTTCTGTATCCTGTGTGTGTTTCTGTCTAAACGATGATGATGGAGAGGAAAACGCCCTTAGCAACAAGTGCAGCGTTACATTGTACCTGTAATAAACACAATCTCAACACAAGAGGGGAAAAATAGCTGGAATGCAGAAGGGCGGGTACTGGGTCAGACTGCCGGTGTGACACATGTGAGGCCCTGTTGCTGTGAGCAGCATTCCTTGTGCAGGGAGGCCTCCAGGATCGGGGCTCGCTGCAGTATTCTTGTGCCTGCCTGTTTAATCCCATTTACAGGAAGAAGCAAGCAGCGGACTGGATCCGCAGGCCGCCTGGAGCGGACTCGGAGCTCGCATGGCGGCCCGTGCTCGCTGCTCGCGTCCTCACCACACGGCCACGCCTCTTTCCTCCTGCAGGGCGACTCAAACCAATACCATGAGTGCCCCGCCCACCCCCCCAAACGACCCCCCCCCCCCCCCCCCCCCCCCCTTCCCGGGCCCCCCCCCCCCCTTCTCCCTCTCGCTT
>VUQK01040567.1:37497-69418 GCA_015106715.1 Bujurquina vittata
GCTGGATTAAAAAAAAAAAAAAAAAAAAAGTCAGGCTCTTATGCATCGCCACTTTTCATAAAAACATCTATACTAGTGCACAGGGCCGTGCACGAGCCTCCAAATCACATTCAGTGCTTTCTACATCATTTTCTTGGTCCTGCCGTTGCTCTCAGCCAGCATCCAAGAGCACTATAATTAAAAGAGGGCTGTTATTTTCATCTGCAGTGGCCATCGGTGAGCACTTTGCACACGTGTGGCAACAGTGGAGAGGCTAAAGCAACCCAATAGCACATTTCACACTAGATATACCAACCACATGCACTGAAGGGCATCAGCTGATGGCCGGCACTGACAGGAGCTGCTCTGGGAACTCATTCGATTTTATGTCTTTAAGTTTGTTTGCCCAGTCATTTTAATAAATTCCCTTCGTGTCCCTCTTCCCTGATGCAGTTTATCCCCATTTTCCTCAGGCTGAATAAATAACTGCCAATCTCGCTGTTCTTTCTTGTGTCCATGATGTACGCTGGCACAATGTTGATGAAACGCCCGAACACCTCCCGGGCAGCGCCGGCAGGTGTCAAATTGAAGCGCTGACCAGAATGCAGACGGGGTATGAGCAGGAATAAATGATGTGCTGCTGCAGTTCTGATGATCTTTTCCTTTCCTCGTTAACAGATGGAGATTACTGATGTCCCCCTCCCTTTGGGAAATCTGTCACTGTTCCATCTCAGCCCGATAAACGCTTCAAACGGTCTGATTGACTCGCCTTTGACTTTGTGGCTCCCACAGTCATCTTTGCGAGCAATCTTGAGTCATTAAATGCAAAAGCATGAGTGTGGCTTCCTGGGAAAGCACATGTTTATCTGGTACTTTCCTTTTGTCTGAGATTGAGGAAACGTTTGTGTGTCATGACTATGAGGAAAAGTGTCTAACCAAACTGGTGTGCAGGTGAGAATGGCAGGTGTGTTCTGACTGTGCTGTGATTTGTGAGACTCGGTCATTTCATTGAGCCCTCAATGAGGAGCGTTTAAGGCTAACTTCCTGTTGCAGTACACGAGACTGCTCTTCATGTTTTCACGCACACAAAATTAGATTACATTTTTCTTAATAAGCTGCCACTCTGGCACCAAGGAGCCTTGAGTCCTGATCGCGTGTCAAATCTGAATGTCTTTGTCACCTATCCAAACCCATGCCGCACAAAAGCAAAAGACGAGAACAGATTTACACTCACTGGAACCTTTTTTAGGTATTTACCCCCAGAACTGCCTGAATGCTTCATGGCACAGATCCAACAAGGTGCTGGAAACGTTCCTCTGAGATTTGGGTCCATAATGTGGTATTTTAATGCTCAGTGCTTGGTACTCGGGGGCCCAAAGTCTGCCAAAAGATGATATTATACCATCATACCACCAGCAATCGCCTGAATCACTGATGCAAGGCAGGATGGGGCCATGCTTTCATGTTATTTACAATAAACTCAGCAAACACCATCCAAATGTTGCAGCAGAAAACGAGGCTCGTCAGACCAGGCAACATTTTTCTAACAGTCTGTCCAAGTTTTGGTCCAGTTGCATCCTCAGTCTCCTGCGCTCAGCTGAAGCGCTACCCGGCGTGGTCTCCTGCTGCTGTAACCAGTGTTGTCTTCTGCTGCTGCCGCCTTGCCATCAGCTCACAGCAGCCTGGTCATTGTCCTCTGACCTCAGGCACTGACAAAGCATTTCCTGCCAGAGAACTGCTCTCCTCTTCTTCTGACCATTCTCAGTAAACTTCAGAGATAGTTATGTGGGAAAATCCCACTAGATGAGCAGTTTCTGAAATACTCAGAGCAGCCTGTCTGCCACTAACAGCCACGTTCAAAGTCGCTCATATCACCTTTCTTTGTCATGCCGATACTGTTTGAACTTCAGCACTTTGATCTAATGATTACGGTCGCAGATGCTACTTTGAATGCGCTCACGCTCTGTGCAGTCAACGGTTTGGTTTTTGTGTTTGTACATTTTGCTTCAAGCCCATTTTCTCAGCGTGAAATTAGAATCACAAATTTCACAATTTAATCACAGATGTAGCAGCGTTGGTGTTAGCTGATAGCTTCCCACCTCCACCCTCATGTCCAAACTGGATCGTGCATCTAAAGGCATTGTCTAGCTAAGGTTGTTTGGAAAGGATGCTTGCTCCTCTTACACCCAAACGAGTTTGGCAGGAAGATGAGCTGTTTTTCTCTATCAGTATAAAATGAGTCAAGGGGAAGTCATCAACTGATTTGGAGCAGGGCAAATCAGCTTTAGGTATGGAAGTGCCCCCTCTTCTTCAACACCAACCACCTTTGGTTTTGCGAGCATTGAAGAGCTCTGATGGATGGAAACCTCTTTATCGAGATGTGCCACTTTAAAAACATTTGTCAGCGAGAACAGAAGCATTACTCATATTTCTTATATTTATGATAATGCTTAAAACCTTTCCATTCAGCATTAATGGAGAGCGTGCCACGCTAGCACGGTTTCGGTGGGAAGATGCAGCCCACACAGCTGCCCGGTTCTTTCATTGGGTCTCTGTTGTCTGGCTCAGTGGTGGGTTTGTAAATGGTATTGTTATCTGCCTCGTCCTCCACAGAGAACAACAGAAAATCACCCAAGATGTCTTGCAGAGCCGGAGATGGAAGACACTGCCTATTTAAAATAAGCTGTGCGGAGCTGATAAATATCCTGCTTTTTAGCCTAAAGACTGCTCTTTAGAAACTCTCGCTTTTGTGAGGATACTTTGTTTCTTTTCATATATAATCAAGCTCTGTGGCTATTCTGGATGCTGTTTACACTTTTCCACAAAGTGATGGAAATTACCACGTTTGGACCCCGTTGTGTGGGTTAAAAATGGCCTCTCAGGTAGTGGGTGAAATGTGATCCTTCAACACTCGTGAGCCCCAAGGTGGAATCGACACAGTCTTTGACTCAGTTTGACAAGCTGCACAATGTTTGAAGCAGAAACCTTACAGTTCAAAATCTGCAAGCCCTTTGAAGCTCGTACATTGTTACTTTGTGCCAACACGCGTGGTGGCGCCTTCCCTTTTCCGTCAGCTACAGAGAAACCTGATGTTTTCTCCAGCAAGACCGATTTATCAGCCCACGTGAGTTTATTAAAGTGCAATGCTCCTCGAAGTTAGCTATCATATAAAGTAAATCTATATTAAGAAGTCATTAAGCCTCTAGGTGAAGGTCAGTAATGACCTTTCACCTGCCTGTTTGGTTGTTCCTGTCATTTAGCTGCAGACAGACACAGAAGAGGTCAAAGAACGCCTGCAGGAGCCAGCTGCTGTGTGCCCAGAGCTTGGCCCTCAAATAGATACAAATCAGGACAGTATCACCCCGTACAACCTCAGAGTGCTGCTTTTATGCATGCACACAAACGTACTAACCCCCTCCACGCTTTCAGAGTCAAGCAAATCAAAGCTCGGTTTGTGCAGGCCGCAGTGACTCATCACTTATTCACAAAGCTACAGCAGATTTCCTATTCGTTTTTAGTTAGTGCCTCATTTTGAAACACACAAAGAATGAAGAGTCATTATGAATTGGACAAAATGCTGCAGTTTGCTCATTTAGTGTCTTTGTGGAGAAAACGGCTCATTTGCACCCAGCGAGTGTCTGCCCAAGTCTCTGCTTTCCGTTCACCACGCATTGTTTATGAATACTGACACATTTCCCAAAAAATCCAATGAAAGCTAAATTGTTGTCTGATAATGACTGTACAATAATTTTCATCAAATCTTCCTCTCCGTGCGGACTGTCTACCTGTTGGTTCGTTAAGCCAAAGTATTGGCTCACATGCATTGACGACTCCTCACTTTGTTCACAACTGGGAGCAAAGCAGCCGTCCTAACACTGCCGTATCAGCCCAGGTTGCCAACTGTGGGTCATTTAAACTGATACTGGAACTGTGCTGTGATTAGATTAATGTCATAAGATGTTAATGTAATCATGACCAAAATATTCCAGCAATGCTGCACATGGGTCTGCTTCAGTACTGCCCTCCAAGTCTCTGCACCTCTCACATGACTCAAAACTATCAATGTGACGTTTTTAAGGGTTTTGCTTGCTGATGTACAGTATAGTATTTTAATTTCCATGTTTGCAGTAGATGAGCATGTATTTTTCTACATTTTCTTTGTCTGTTCAGCCCTCGAAGCACCTTCAGGTGACTGTTGCGATTCGGCGCTATATAAATCAAATGGAACTATGTATATTTCTAATGATCAGGGTTTTTCTTTAAATTTCAAGAATCTCTTTCCCTGCACCTTCACCTTGCAAATGCTGGTTTTTAAAGAGGAAATATGAACGCTTGATCATATTTAGAAATGTTTAATATACTTCATGCAAAAATGCATTTCACATCGGAGCAGAAAAATAAAATGTTGCATCGGGCTTTTAAACGCCGTTCCGCTTTTAGTTTTTTGCACATCATTGGAAACCGTAAAAGCTCGGCTGAAAGAGAATGATAAAACACATTAGCAGCTTGTGATGAGGCTTGTTTTATTTCAGACTTACACTCCTCCATTTTCTGTTGAGGATCATCCTCCCACACTGTGCTCTGAATATTGTATTGGTCAGACATGTGAAAATGACCAAAATAGCAGTTTTATTAAAGCACAGGTGGAGGTGGAGGAGCACTGAGAGGTTAAAGCGAGTGTTGAGAGCTGCGGGCTGAAACTGCTGCTCTTACTAATTCATCCCAGTGAGAGCAGAAGATGCAAATGAGAAAAAAAATAGACGCGGTAAGTAAGCCATCATCTAATTAAAAGGTTACTGGCTCAAGTATAGCGTGCAAGTAAATGTGTGAAAGTAGGTCGCGTCAACCAGCATACAGAAGAGCGACAGCGTGAACTCTCCTCTGATCCTTTGAACTCACCACGGTCGACAGCGATGATGTTGCCTGGAAACAGAGAAACTGCTTATTCCTCACGTCCCTGAGATTTCACATCGTTACTGCAACGACGCCTCATCACAGACTCCCAGTCTGGAGGCTGATTCTGATGTTCAGAGGATGCATTCTGGGGAAGAGAAATGCTGTTATTTGAGCCCCCCCTCCAAACATTTACATGAGGTCATTGAACCTGTTGTTTCTTCTGTCCCAGCCTCGTGTTTCTGCCATGGTTCTCTTCGTAACGAGGTGACATAAGTATGAGTTACAAGAACTAATCCTTTGTCACTGTGTGCCTATTTGGAGCTGTGGACCTGAACATAAAGACCGGCAAATCACTGGTAGAGAAAATTCTGGCAGAACTCAATACCACATTATATTTGAGTCTCTATTTGCTTCTATTTCTGTGTAACTGCAATGATCCAAAGTGCCCTCTGACACATTCAGGTGGCTCGTTAAGATTTCCAGGACACCGGGGGATTTACTTAGTAATCCTCCCATCAGCTGGTCAAAGCTAGCGGTCAACTATTTTGCTCTGCTGATAGCACACGGCCGGCTCCAAAGGCCTTCAGCAGGAATACAAACAGAAAGGATTATTGTTGTCAACCCATTTAACCTCTCCACATCATCCATTTCACCGGCGGCCTGAGTAGTGCTAGGGGTAGGGTGACGTATACATGTGTCCCTTTAAATGGTACTTTCACCTCTATGGCATACCCCTGTAGAAAGACATCAATCTTAATATTTCTAAAGCACATTAAACAAACGTTCTGTGAATTCAGGCTTCTAAAATGGGAAGCTTTGCGGCTGGTCTGTTATAGATCGTTGTAAATAAAAAGCACGCTGAGGAAGTCACATTTGACTTTGTAACACAACTGAACTCTTGATTAATCGGTTACCTGAGTGTACGGGGCTTTCTGTCCTCACAAAGGTCACAAAAAATGAATGGTGACGGCACTGGCCTTCACATGCAGTAATCTTTGCAGTGTTATGGTTCAGTCACATTTGAGTACAAGTAGGATTGCACCCTCCTTGCAACTAGGGGGGAAAAGTCTGTGACAGTCCAGTGACTGCACTGAATTTTTTTGCAAGTAGTTGCACCGTTCAAGTGATCGCCCAGAAGATCCAAGCTGCTCTGAATGCAAGTTTTTTTTTACGTGAATTTTGGTTTAATGTGAGCATCTGTGAATGTCGATGGTAGCAGAGTTGTGATTTTTGCCTCTTGATCACAGTTAATCACCATGTTATCATAAACGGACTGCATGTAATTGCCGAGTTGATCCCATTCAAATGCTAATTGATTGCAGATTGATCTCATTGCTATGTGATCAACGTCTTCCTCCACCAACATCACTTTGAACATTTCAACATCCAGTTATTTAGTTGAGAACAAATCAGTGAAGTTCTGATTTGTGGTTAGAAGAAAGTCTGATGGTGTCCATACAGTTGTAGAGTTCCATCATAAAAGTGAGGAAATATCATTTTCTCTTTGACACCTTAAATCTGTAATTTGGCAAAAGAAAAATTTCCATTGTCGATATCTTTCCAAAACAATCGGAAATCACTTTGTATAGTGTCTCTTACATGACGGGAAACATACTGGCTGAAGCAGCGGCAAAATAAAGAAACAAAAAATTCGTGTAAGATTACAAAAAGAGGAGTTTTAAGGAAACCTCTGGTGGGATTTCCTTCACCTTGTTAGGCAGAAGAAAATAAGCCCGACCTTCTCACATTTAATGTCACACATGACAATTTCAATGCACAACTGCATCTGGAAGAGAAACAATATCCGTCTTTAATGAGATTAGACCAAATTTAACCTACAGGAAAGCCGTGCTGTTAGTGACCCGGCTACGAGCTAAGCAAATAGCTACACTAAGCTAGCAAAGATTGACCACTTTTCTCAGTGTTTACACATTATATTGTGTTCAGTGTGTTGTACGCAGTTGCTGTGTGTGCAAAAAAAATGTGTAAAATGTATTTGTATATTAAAGCGCGGCGCTCCCATCGTCATGTTCTTCCTGACTTTGTGTCACGCACGTTCTTAAACCAGCTAAATGCTTGCTAGTTGTTAGTGCTACGACTTCAGCGCCTGTGTGACTCATCTGGCCCGAAGGCAGGCTGGAAACTCTCCAAAGGGCTTCCGTGACAATACCAGACAGCCAGAGGACAAACACACACACACTCACACACACACACACACACACACACGTTCATACTGTACAGTCACACTCACGCAACTCTCCCTCTCCTGCGCCGAAGCCAATACTCTGCAGACGCTGGCCTGGCACCGCTCTGCTCTCCAGAAGGCAGGAGGGGAGTGCAGCCGGGCAGCAGCTGCTGAGCCATACTGACATCGGTACACCAGAAACGACAGGCCTAAAAGATGCAGTGTGTGTGAATGAGAGCGTGCACCATCCACCATACTTCCTCTGAGAAACTTCTCTTCTTAGCCCATTCACCCCAAACGAGCTCAGTTCCTAGTGGACACCAGTAAACGTATCCAATTATGAGAAGACACACTTAGAGGCACTTGGCTCATTTCCATATTAAACCAGTTCCTGCAGAATGGAAACTTCTTTCACCTTCCAGCCTAACGAGGCCTCGAACTGGAGCGCTGCCATTGGACGGATTTCTGAGCGCGTGCAAACGTTCAGTGTGCCACGAGGCTCCTCTAAGTAAGCAGCTAACAACTGTAGCTACGATGCGAACGCTAGCTCAGATCATGGTTATGAGTTAATCAGTCCAATCAGAACCATAAGAGGCAAATGAAGCCACGCATGTTCCCACAGATTATCACCCCATGCAAAAACAAAATTCAATATTTGCAGCTCTCAGCTTCAGAATAGGAAGTAGCGCGCAGACGAAACCGAACGCGTGGCAGGTACAGGTGTGACAAATCACGGATCTTACGAGTTGTTCCCTCAACTGCGTTATGATGATTCTGTTGTCTCCTGTGAAATGTGAACTGCTGACTTTGGTGGATAATGAAATATTTTAATCAGCAGCGCATAAAAACAGGGTGTGTTTAACCACACAGTACCTGCGGTCTAGGAACCCATCAAATTAGCGCTTGATCCTGGAACTGTTCTTTCCAAAGAAAAACGCAGCATTCCCTCATGTCGGATTGGACAGGACCAGGAAGCTGCAGAGTGCCGTGCACTGCTTGAAGCCGCCACATTCAATCTTTTTATTATTCGACACAAAGCTCCAAATCCCTGCTGAGTGGCACGGTGACAGAGACGCGGGGAGGAAGTGCAGAGGGTAAAGTTGACAGAAATGAACTTTGAAATCATTTTCATGTCTTTTATTAACGTGAAAGCAGCAATAAAGTTCCTCTGAAAGGCAAACCAGTTACAGACCAGTATCCATCTTTTCAGTTCAACAACCAAAGCTGACTCAATTTTCTATTTCCTGCTCTTTCGTCACCCTGATGCCCCAGCATCAGCTGAAGTACAAGTACACACCTGGACGTAACCAGATGTAACATTGCGTTTAAAAATTAATTTGCCGGATCTGCTCCCATTCAGCCACAAGAACATTTGTGACGTCCACTGCTGATAAACCCTGAGGTGGAGGGCCCGGATTGCATTCCAGTTCATGCTAAAATTGTCGGATAAGTTTGAACTCAGGGCTCTGTGGCTCCAAACACACAATTGGATCTATTGTTCCTTCCTTTCTCAACGAATGCCTGAAGCAGCCTTCAAGTGTAAAAGGAAATTAGGATTAAATGGTGAGTTTAGGCTATATTGGTGCACTGATAGCAAGAAATAGGAGAAAAAAATGCTTGTTGCAATTCTTTGAAATCTAGTTGCACAACAGAGTAGCTGTGAATCCACGCTGACGTCCTAAGTCAAGGCTAAAAATTGAAACCCAGAAGGCCAAACAAAGTCAAATGATTTGATCAGAAATAGATGCATGTGTAACCCTCATACGGATGTATTCTGTGAAAAAAAAAAATGCTCTCCACCTAAAAATAACCCAATGAATAACAGTTTAGCAGAGTGACGAAACAAGAATTTAGCCTTTACATAAGCAAAAGCCACGATCCTATTTTAGTAGCTGAATAGTGCACAAGCTTCAAAATATCTTTAAATATCCGAAAGACAGAGTGCTCATTATGCAGAATCATATACTCTATGTAATTAGATCATAATTGGCAATTCATCAATGTATCACATTAATGCTGCAGCTGGAGAGAATTGTAATTATGTATATACTGCTGGGTTTATCTATTTTAATGCAGCGAAATATATGAATAGGTTTCCATTTCAAAGTCTGCTTAATAATCAGTAACTAACGATTTGAAATAACTGTTATCAAATATAGATTACTGTGTCTGGAGTAGTGCATTAAAACAGCAGTAAAGAGAGAGTGCAGCCTGATCAGGCTGATCCAGCCTGAAATATGAGAAATACGGGCTTTATCAAAAAGGAAAGTTTGAAGCCCAGCCTTATAAGTCGAGATGACATCTGTCTCCTGAATCCAAACTGGTTCCTCGGGAGAGGAGCCTGATAGCCGAAGGCTCTGCCTCCCATCCTCCTTTGGGAACCTGCAGCAAGCACAAATAAGCCTGCAGTCCGACAGCGAGGTGTTAAACTGGGAAATTATGGTCTATGACGTCTTTAGCCCAGTTGTTGGGGACAATTTTGCACGAGGAGAAAGATTTTAAATTAATTCCTGGATTTAATAGGGAGCCGATGAAGCGAGGCTAATAAACGGGGCCCGCCGACTCACATCTTCATTTATTTCCTAAACTTCCTCTTCTAAACTCAACACACTTAAATCTCACAGGTCCGAGTCACTCACACACACTGCATATCTTCAGGTCACATAATAACGTCTCACACACACACACACACACACACACACACACATATGAACATTAATTTAACTGCAGATCTGGAGAAGCCCATAACAGCGAAGTTAACTGTAATGGATAATCGCTTCTTCTCTGATCGGAGTCCATCTCTTGCTGAGGGACGCCCTGCCTCAACAGCAATAACTTGGCTCAGCTGATCACTGGAACAGGAGCAGACAGCAGTGGCTTAATGAGGCGCGCTGCTGGGTCCGGATTGTTTACGCTCCGTGTCATGGAAAAATGAGAGGGCTAGATTAAAATGGTCTGTTGTGCCGCGCAGACGCTCATTACCCATTTTCTGCCTTCTGACTCACTCTCCAGCAAGAGGCGCGGCCGTGGAAATACGCTGGCGCACAGGCCGTGATATCAACACAAGAGGCTTTTTGTTTAGCAGCGAGAGCCAGAAATGCAGGAAGAAGGAAAAGAAAGAGATAGAAACAAGAGGGCATGTGCCTGGAAACGCTGACAGTGTGAGTCCATGCGAGTGAAGAGCACAGCAGGGGAGTGTGTGTCTTTTTTTTTTTTGAAGGTGTGTGTCTCAGTCTTCCTCCAGCTGCACACACTGATTCTTCACCTGCTACAATGCTGCCTTGTCTCAAGTCTGTGACGTCAGTGCAAAATCAAACCAGCTGCCTCATATCCATCATACTGAACGGGGGGGGGGGTCAATGTGACCCTTCTGTTTAACCCTTCCATGCATACTAAATGATCAGTTAAGAAAAGGGGGGGCACAGGTGTGTTACAACTCTTTTATTGCTCCTACTCATGCAGCCTCACTCAGACAGTAAATAAGGATTCGAGAATAAGCCACAAGGTTACAATTCAAATGATTTCTTATTTATAGACTGTATATACACTTACCATTGGGCTTATGAATCAATCTGGAATTCATATTCGCATTATCTCTTTGAGGTCTAAGTACCTTAGCTACTCTAAGCCTAACAACTTTTGTAGAAAGTTTATTTTCCCGGTTTGACGACACTTTAAAGAACAATTTTCCAAAGCCAGAAATCTCACCTGGGTACTTAGTCTAGTGACTCAGACTGTCCAACATCCATCTTTTGCCACTAATCAGGCCCTCAGAAATGCCCACACCCGTCTCTCGCCCGGCCACCTCCTCCAGCACTTCTGGTGAGATGTTGAGGTGTCCCTGGCCAACTGAGAGGCCTCCTCCCAGTCAGACATACCAGGAACGCCTCACCAAGGAGGTGCCCAGGATCACATACCCTGACCGCCTCAAATGGCTCCTTTCAGTGTGCAGGGGTAGCAGCCGGGCTCTGAGCCCCTCCCTGACGGAGCTTCCTCACCCCATCTCCAAGGCTGAGCCCAGACACCCTTTCAGAGGAACCTTTTCTGTAGCTGTAATCTCATGCTTTCTGTCACTAGCCGCAGGCCGGCACAGGTGAGGGCAGGAAAAACAAATCAACCTGTAAATCCAATCAGCTGGTCTGTTCACCACAACCAGCATCCGCGTCACTGCAGCCCGGGAAGTAAAACTAAACACAACGCTTGATGATCGACAAAGTGAAGAAGGAAAAAAGTGAAGACAAGGAGCACCAAAGGGGAAACCTTTTATGGATCTCTGCTGGAAGCCAGCGACTTCTGCCACGCAGCAGAATTTGATTCCTTGGGAGCATTAATGTGTTGCATGTTCATCGTTTCAAGGTCATTTCTTCTTCCCTCAGGTTTTCCCACAGGTTTCAGGTCATTCGCCACACCTTCTCTTTCACCTGTTCTCCTTTTCCTCATCATTTATCCAGACCCGCTTTTGTCCTTCATACTGTGGAGTCCCATTTCCCGTATCTCTACCCTTAAATCTTTCAGTCACCTCTCCGCATCATCATTTTTCCCCCCACAAATCTAAATGAGTGACCTCATTTTAACACTCCCGGCATTCACTGTGGGTTTAATGAAGAGGCCAACAGCCAAACTGAAGTCTCAGCTATCAGCATTGATTATCAAAATCACTAAATTAGCCAAAGTTCCATTTCCACAGTAGTGAAATTGAATTTCACACGCTTGCTCTCGCCAACACTGCCAAATTCAGTGTCGCTGTGCCGTGACAAAAACTACTGCAGCCTCACAAAGAGAATCATTTTCATGGAGGAAAATCATATTCACAATTTTGTTCTGTTGCATTTTTACACTCTCCTGACACCAAATCTGTCCAAATTTAGGACGTGCTTTTGAACTAATTTACCACATTTCCCCACATGTTGAACAGCTGGACCTAAAAAATGAAGGATCCCAGCAGGGCATCTATCCATGCATCGCTTTTCCCTCCTACCTCTATAAATGGACTCGGAGCACATTACAGGCTCCAGAAATACACTGTAACTGTCAGCCACTTGTTTCACCTGAGGCCCTGTCGATGTGTGTGGGCAGCCGAGTGTGCAGCAGCGAGCCGGGGGGGGGGGTGAGCGTTTAATGCAGCGTGTGGGACGCAGAGATGAACAACCCTGCACCTCGCCATCTCTCACCTGCCGGCAAGAGGAGATGATGAGCAGGTGAAAGCGCAGGGATGAAGCTCCCGACTTTGTTGCTGCAGAGAGAAGCCAGCACAACGTGGTCTGGCTTAATTAACATGCGGCGGGCATGCGTTGGTTTGCGGCCCCTAAAATGAACTAAATCAAGCTAAACTGCTAACTGCTAATTATGCTCCATATGATTATTTATTAAACACGCGGAGGAGATAATGAATCATATAGAGTTTTTCTCTCTCTTTCCCAGAAGAAGGAAGCTCGCGTTTCCTATCGTCAGTGAGGAGATGAGTTTAATTTTGACCCTAAATGCTTGACAGACGCATGTTGCAACACAGCACGGCTGGAGTGGAGCCGGTGCTTTAAAGGAGACCGTTTCATGTTTTATGGATGACGTTATCGCACATCACTCAACAAATACGTGCTGAATGCTCCGACAGGCCTGTTGCAAGAAACTATGAGCCAGAGTGAATGGCATCTCACGGCGCTCCCGGGAGAAATCAGAAGGTGCACAAGGTGTTTGCAGGTGTTTCAACCCGGAGGAGCATGGATATATATGGTTCTGCTTGTGCCTGATGGTCTTCTGTAGCACTAACTAGAGGCTGAAGTACAGTAACTGAAGCTTTATTAATATCTTCACCATGAACACATTAGATTAGATTAAACTTTATTAATCCCTCTGGGAGGGGTCCGTCAGGGAACGTCACAGAAAGGAAGGGGGTGTGTTGAGTGTGTAAGTGGGACCAGTGTGGATCCTATTAGATTTAATTTCTTAATAACTGAAAGTGCCGGAATGCCATTCGGGATTGCGCTGTCCCATTTAAACCCCTGGGCTTTGCTGCCAGTCACCCAGCTGGAGCCCCCTCTCTTGGTCCAAGTAGGATTTGGACTCATTCCTCCAGACTACCACTTACAAAGGTCTTGTTGCCAATGTCATTCTCAACATTTTAAACTGTCTTGTGAGTCTGTGCCTTTGGATCTTTGTGTCCTTTTGAAATCATGCACCTCTTTGGCAGTTTTCTTCTAATTTTTAGTAACTCTTGTTCCATCAAAATGATCCACGCTGCTTCAGTGACCTTCAGATCCAGGTCTGAGGAGGCCAATCCATGCCTGAGTGTTCCATTGTGCGTTTCTGTCCAGGTATCCTTTTACTGCATTAGCAGCATGTTTGGGTTCATTGTCATGCTGAAAAATGAAGCCGCTGCTAAATAGATGCTTTCCAGATGGCACTGCACACTGCCAAAATACAGAACAGCACATTTCACAGGCAGCTCCAGACACTCACTGTTGGACTCCTGACCTCCTCCATACATACTGTCTGTTTGCACCAAAAAGTCTCATTTGGATTCATGACTTCATCAGACGTGTTGGTGCTGATTTTCAGTCCAGTTTCTCTGTTTCCCGTCTTTGAGAATGACTTGCTGACAGCTGCCCTTCCTCCGACCATTTCTGATGAGGCTGCAGCTGAAGGGCAGATGCATCCCTCAGGTCCTGGTTCAGATCTTTATTATTTTTCCTATTTCTTAAGGACCTTTGGATGCTGTTCATCTGCTGTAGAGCGCTTTTTGGGTCTTGTCCTCCACTTCCAGTTTCCTCAGATTTTGTTTCTTAAGGACACACACATGCCGAGATATGCCAGGTTTTCAGCCAATGGCTCTCTGGGAATCACCTTTCTGGGGAAAAAATTTTATTTCATGGTTATCTAATTGCATTAGCTTTTTACATTTCTCATAGTTTCAATTAAAAGAATGGAAACAAATGATTCTTGCAGAAAGAAGAACCTAAAGATAGCACTTAAATGGGTTCTGTGAGAACTTCAAAACTAGTGCTCAAGAACACTTAAAAAAACAAAAAGTCTGGCTCCTTGGAAGCAAAATCTAAAGAAATCAGAAAAATTTCACATCTTTATTTAAACGACTAGATTAAAACAGGCATTTTTTCCCCTCTGTGTGGCAACACAAGCATCACAACAAAAGGAGCAGGACAATTAATAAGTTTTCTGCAATTTTAATACTTCACAGAAGCCTTCCTGCAAAGACCTTGACAGGTACACTTTAAGGTGAAAATGTGGCTATTTTGTAACTTTGCCCCTCGTATGAACACCACGCTGGGTAAAATGACCCACTGCAAAGAGCACAAAGCGTCTCCGCTGTCTTGGTGGTGCAGGAGAGATCACACTCAGAGGAGTGTGAGAGGTGATTTACTGCAAACACGAATCCTAAAGTTTGCTGCTCAAACTTAAACAAAAATCAAAGTGAACATTGAGTCCTCCTGCACCAAAATACCCCACAATCCTTTCACTTCCTCTATCCTTTTGTCACCTTTTGCCTCACCTTAACCAGGTCATTTCAGTTTCAGCAGTTAGTTTGCAGTTGAGGCTGCCTGCCTGAACTAGCTCGCAGGCTTTGCTCCAATTTGTGTATCCAGCGGCACCAGTTAACTTTCCACTGGCATTGTTTCCGTGATTCAGCAGTCATTTTAATAAAGCACCATGTTGCGTGAGCTCCTTCTACATTTTTCTGTGGCGTGGTTACTAATTCACAAGCTTTAATCACATGAACACCTGCATAATTCTGCCTGTTCTATCACACATTGTCAAACACCTTTTTAGCTTTTGCTTTTCTCTGTTATGTATCAAGGATATATTCTCAGTCCCTTTTACAGATTTGTTTCTTTAAATTAGGAAGCTAGATGCATTTGAATGCCACACTATAGAGACAAAAGCACTGGACCACCGACAGGAGCTGCTCAGCCACGAAGCTCCCAGCTTGTGCTGATGTTCATGCCACAGGAGATTTGGAAGGGTTTCAGCGTTTGGCGACCTCCCTCTAACTTCATGTGGTGTGTCACTGCTTTTGACTGCTAATGAGTGAAATGAATCATTTATACTATGCAATGGCATTTTCATTAGCAAATCTGCGGTTTACTGTACTCTGAAACTGTACTTTTGCTGTGAGAGAACGCATTGGCTTTGTCCTTCAGAATCAAAGAACGGCATTTCCTGGTGTTTGTGTGCGGGCTTTCTAAACGATTTTTGCTCCCATTGGTGCATAAGAGCATCAGTGAGGTCTGACGCCACTGCTGGGTGATCAGGCTTCACATGTAATGTATTTGACTTTATTATTTTTGAGACGCATATGCAAACTTATAGGTGAACAGTGCAATTCTGGACATTCTGCTCTAGTTAAACTGTATAAGTGTCATAAACCTTTTTTAAGGATTTCTGAAACAATTGTGACTGTAGTACAACGATCTCTCTCGTTGGACTCGCTTCCAAATTAGGGCTGAAATTTGCACGATATACAACTTGTAAGGGGTGGCGTGGTGGCGTGGTGGTTAGCACTGTTGCCTCACAGCTAAAAGGTCTGGGTTTGAATCCACCTTTATGCGTGGCGTTTGCATGTTCTCCCCGTGTCGGTATGAGTTTCCTCCCATAATCCAAAGACATGCAGTTGCTGGGGTTAATTGGTGTAAATTGCCCATAGGTGTGAATGGGTGTCTGCCTCTCTGTGTTAGCCGTACGACAAGCTGGACAGGGTGTATGACAGCTGGGATAGGCTCCAGCCCCCCCCGTGATCTTGAACAGGATAAGCAGAAGAGAATGGATGGATGGACAACTTATCAGGTGATTGCCGAATTGCCGTAAGTATTTTTAAGGCAGATATTGTGCAAATAGCCTCTTAGACTCCCTCCCATCCCCGGCTGAACGGTGCGTGCGGGGAGGGTTGTGTGATTTTAACTCGGCACACTGCTGTTAGGAGCGAGGGATAACCGCCCGAGTCTAATTGCTTTGCTGAGTGTTATGTAACGGGAGTAGTTTTGTTGCAGAGTCAGGACAAATTCAGCAGCAGCAACAGCAGGCTTAAAACCTCCTTGCTGGATTATTCAGTATATCTGATCCAGTGTATTTGCTTACATTTCTCTTACAGTTGTTCTCAGAAATTAAAAAAAAAAAAAGGCATGTCCGAAGATTTCTTCCACTCATTTGCTGCTTCTTTCCAAATCATCTTGTCAGGGTGGTCCACATTCAGTCTCATGGAAAAATGTGCTTTTGGTTGTGTTTTCTTGGTCTAACAACACACAAAGGCCCTTCAGTTCATCTTTCTGTGCCACACCTGGACACATATTTTTTGACATACTTTGTTCCCCAATCAGGGAAAAACATACTTCCAATGAAGGGAAATGTGATGCTCAGGCACACAAAGGCCTCTTAGATAGTTCTCAGCTTTGTTCCATAGAACAGTATGGGGAAGACCCATTCCTGTTTCAGCACGATAATACCCATGCACACATTGCCAAGGGTGAAATACCAGCCAGTAATTTAATGGTAATAGATTCCATTAATAGTGAAATGATCTCAAAACGTAACACAACAGACCATATGATGTTTTATTACACAATCAAATATAATAAAGCATTACATGGTGGTTGGTAAAACAGAACAACACTTTTTTTTTCTGCATCATTTGTGACACACAGGACCAAAAAGACTGGGATACAGTCCAGTTTGCTTCAGTATCTGATCTTGAGCAGGCACATAAAGGTCTCCACAACATCAGAACTATATGGGGATAATCATGCTGGACATTATTTAAGGTGCAATGGTGGCAGATATGATAGCAACAGGTCGGGTTGAGGGGTTTGGGGACAACGATGGAAGCAGATGATCTCCCTAAAGGGAGACTTTGGTTTGGGGTACACTGTAATGATCCCAATTGAGGAGAACCTACACTCACTGGAGGGCCAGATGGTAAAATCCACAGATCGCACATGGCTCGGCATCATAGGCTATTTAAAAGAAGATCCACTGTGATGTCACCCATTGATTTTGGACTTTGCATTTTGAACAGTGTTGCCAACTTAGCAACTTTGTCGCTAGATTTAGCGGCTTTTCAGATCCCTGTAGCGACTTTTACCCCCAAAAGCGACTAGCGACAAATTTAGCGACTTTTTGATCATTTTGGAGATAGACCGTTAATCCTCCGCTGTCGCCGTGTTTTGTGTACATAAAGCCTTGGTACTGCATCCCTTTGTATGCTTTGGCATCGCCCAGAACTCGCTTCGACCAATAAGTTGGCAACAGTGGCTCGGATAAAGCAGGAGGGTTGAATGTAGCTCGCAATTGCACCCCACATAAGTGTTTTTACCAAGTTTGATATTCTAACATCAAACAATACGGGACAAAATTGATTTATGTAATGTGGGTCTAGGCTAAGCATTAAAGTTATGAAGTTATTTCATAAAGTTCATTTGCAGTTCTAAACATATTAAGGGTGTTTTTTTTTTCTTCACTTTTTGTCTCACTAAAGGTGTCATTTCTCTCTCCTACAGCCTGGACTGCAACTACATGCAAATGACCAATTGTGCAAATTAGCTAACGACTTCTAGCGACTTTTAGGACAGCCAATAGCTACTTTCCTTACTGAGGAGTTGGCAACAGTGATTTTGAAGTATCTTCTTTAGTGTTCTGGTCCGTCCCACGTGACTTTTCTTACTACGTAACCTCAGATAGTGCTAGCATGATTGTCTTTACAGTAACTCATCCTCGCATGCAGCTGCCTGCGTCCGCGCCACAGACAGCAGAAAACATAGCCGTGGTTCCTGAGTCTGACTGCGTGGAAGTGCCTTAAAACCAGGAAACTAGCATTGGCTGTGGTGCTCTGTGACCTCGGTAAACACACGGTGTCTTTATGGGCTCAATGGCCCATTTTCTAGTTTCAGGTTGTATTGAATATTAGGTTTGTTTAATCAATCATGGAGATTATTAGAGCCAGAAAGGAGGATTATCCAGGACGTGCTCATGAGCTAACAATGCTAATCAGGAGCTTTGGGTGTCAGATTGGCCTCTGCCTGCTCACGTTCTGTTTTTAAGACTGATTTAGTCTGATTTGAGTCATATACTGTGAGCTACAACATTAGCCCTCTTTTATCTGTCTTTGCTTACTCTTTAGCAAATAGGCGTCGTTAAAAGCATGCTGAATTACTTATTAGGAGTTTGTGTTTTTGCAAAGCACCCACAGATGAACGGCCAGCTGTCACCCAATTACTTTAAAGCTGACTAAAACTAAAAATTAAAATGTGATCATTCTCAGGCGAGTTCTGAACTGACGAGAACAAACATTTATCCATTTTATAGTGTTTATTCACAATGGACATAAAAGATAGTGATGTCTGTGGGGACTGTAAATTGTAATGAGTCTGCATGCACCATCTCCCTGAGATGGTGAGCACCTGGAGTGGCAGCATTTCCTCATATCTCCCAAAGGCACTCGGAAACATCTGGCCTTGACCTTTGTGCATATTTTCTCACTATCTAATTTTTCCGTCTCGGCCTGATTGACATGTTTTTAAGCTGTTTTCTACCTTTCTCGCTACCAGAATCAATATCACTTCTGCTGACGAGCAATATCGTTTTTTCTAATTTCTGAAGAAAGCAACCAAACATTTCAAGGTTTTAGGAGATGCTGAGCAAATGTACTCGTGGCACGCTGAGCACACTGGGCAGTTTTTAACATTTTCAAGATTTCTTGTGAGATGAAACAGACATTTTTGCACTGCAAAGTAACTCCTGCTCCTCGAGGCAAAAGGATGAAGATCGAGTTCTATGTATAGCTGCGTCACACGGGTCTTATCAGCGACAGGAAAATATGTGCATTTTAGAGCATTTTTGCCTTTATCTGTGCAGTACGTGCAAAAATAAGCCCTTTTAAACTGTGAGAAAACTCTGTGGAGGGAAATTTGTGACGTATAAGCAGAACAAAACATGTGTTGTATGAACGCGGTCAGCTGAAGGGAGCATCATGCCCCCGAATCACTGCGGTAGAGTTAGTCAAGGACAGATAAAAACACTAATTCTAAGAACTCCAGCCCTTTGAAAATGTGATTTTCAACTGTGACTCTGGACTACAAAGACTTGTGTGTGCAGGCAGAGGGGATTACACCGTGTAATGAAGGATAATGTCGGCTCAGAACATTCAGGTTTCCAGATATTTATTATGATATTTGCTTCTAGAAAAAAAACATGTTTATGTGGCTTAATTGTATCAAGGTGACATAAGATAAAAGCAGATCTGAGCATGTGTGCGTGTTTATGTTCAGAGTGGGTCAGACTCCCTATTGTAAGCCCTGCAAAGGAAAACTTTCCTCATAATGTTGTGGTGGGGAACATTGCGGAATGTCATGGGAGCGTTCGCCGTGATGAATCGATGCCAGGTCTTAAGTGTGCTCAGTGGAAAAAAAGTAGGCACATTTCTTCACCTATCTATATTCTAAATGCATACAAATCCCACAGGAAATGCCATTTTTAAGGCGTTCTAGTGCTGAAAAGTGTGTCACACAGAGGAGGCAGCCACACAGACCTAATCCTGCACTGCAACACGTCGTGTACGCGTCTCGACTAACAGTTCAACAATCCACCCGGGGGCCTAAAATCTAACCTTACTTCAAGAGAAACAAACAGCCATCCACATGAAAGCCGCTAACAGTGAAAGATATGCTGACACACTGCTCATAGCAACACACTGCTACATGCAACGTACTGCTGTTCAGCTCCTCTAAATACTGAAGAAGGCCTTGGACCTCCACAGAGCTTTAGCCCAGCTCTCTGGGGTCCCATCGTGTTTTCAATAAAAGAGTTTAAAAGATTATTAGACCACCTGCCGTAAAAACAAGAAGTAAATAAGTGTCATTTGGCACCTCGATCAAAAAATAAACTATTTTACTTTGATTAGCAGCTCTCGGCACCTGTTACTTTCCCTCTTAATTCCTAAGGAAGCAGTGAGGGTGTGTCAAGTTTTTCACACAGCTTCTGCATTTGGCTTATTTTCTTGTTAAATTAATAGTAACATGATGCAGTATGTCAGGTGGTGTTTATCAGAGGTTGTATTTATTTAATTATAAGATCTGTTGAGGAAAAAAACCCAACACAAAACTGAAAGAGGATGTACGTGCTTTCTTTTTACCATGGCTGCGTGTCCATCTATACATGCAGCCAACATTATATTTCTGATAAAATGATCACTTTCCTCTGTGCATCCATTCATATTCACAACAGTTCAAGGCTGCAGTAGGCTGACGGCTGAGTCATCGCTGCAGCTAGCTGCTCTGCTGTACTTTAGATGTCTGACATTACCGTGTAGGATGACTAAATGTTTGGCATGAACAAGAAATAACGAGAGATAAGATGATAAATGGCAAAAGTCCTTGGCCAACGAGACAGTCTCTGAATGAGCCAACAGTTTAACATTTCACCACAGACCCCCCGGAGAGCCTCACAAAATTTGAAAGGCAAATTCAAAATAGTGTAACAGCTTGAATTTCAGGGACAAGAGGACATTTCCAGGCAGCAGGGCTTTGAATCGAAACTTCTGGGGATAAAAAAGAAAAAGACTTCCATGGCATGGTGCGATTTTGTGTGACACTTTCATAGGCACACACGGGCCATTTCGGATAACAGGATTTGCCCCCATCTGGTCTTAATCCCCGTCTGCATTTCAATTCCTTTCATTAACCTTTTTGTCACTCATCTCCTAATAAAATGACTTTTTCCTCAGCTTGTCATTAATGTCAAATCTGTTTTTTTCTGTGCTGATGATAGAGTCCAGTCATTAAAAACAAACAAATGGGCAGAGCCAGCAGTTGAGACTATGACTCAGCCACTACTACACTAGAAAGCATGAGTTTCCATGTGCCACGACCTGCACGGATACAGTTTCAGCCAGACGACACCCATTGGATAAAAGTAGGTCAAGTTTAGATTCACGTCATTCTTCGCTGTGGTGTTGGCAGCGGATTGTTTCCCCATTGCTCAGATTTACAGTTGAATTCGGCAGCTGTGGGAAGCTGATTTTTTCATGTAAAGCACACAAAAGCAGGAGCTTATGCTTGAATATGAGCATACGCCAAGGGGGAGAGGAAACCACACCAATGAGGAATCCGTGCCAGTGTCACAAAATGAAGCTGGTTCGTTTGTGGGTCTGAGTTGGAGAACACAACTCCAGAAAGTGAATTCAGTTATTTGCTCATATGTTGGTTTCTGCTTCAGACTGGCTTTGACGACGTTTAAAGCTTGGTGGAAATAAACCCCCGGACCAACAAACAAAAAAGATTCTGTTAGTGTACATTTTTATGTGTGGGGCAGTAAAAAGGATTTAAGTGTTTCTAAGAGGAAAGTAATCACATTCGTAATTTTTAAATGCTTTTGGTTGGTCTGAAAAAACATTATTTATTTTACAGTTGAGGTGTAAACACTGTGATAGATTTTAAATATTGGCATAAATCAACTAATTTCCTTGAGGTTTCAGCAAATACTGGGAAATCACACGGTTTAATTTGAACCATGAAAGGCTTATAAGCGACAGCATATACGTTTGAAGTGTCTTGATGGGCAAGCGTGGGCAAGCACAAATCACGCAACCTGTTGTACAACCCAGTTTTTGGGAAAACCGCACGATATTCATTTAAAAATAATACAAAGAAAAGAAATGATGGACCCTTATTGTGTATGTTTTATTTCATAGTGTGCTAAATATTTAAGCCCTGGGTGAGATTTGTTGTTTCAAAATGTTTAGCATTAATTAGGCCTTCACATATGTGCAGCTTACCAATTCTGTGTGTACTTGCCCCATACCTGTTTGACCTGCTTTTGAGCTATGTGCTGATGAGCTAGAAGGTCAGAGGATATAGTGTCCAGAGAGCTCTGCAGTGCTTCTGAATCTCTTTAATATTTGTATTTTTCTTTGCATTGTGTAACTTTATTCACAAATGCTCCTAATGTTATTTTCCCGTACAGCGATTTCAGCTACAGAATCGTGCCTGTTTTTAATGCAGTGCTACCTGAGCTGAAAATTACAGTCATTCAGTAGTGGTTACAGCCTAGTCCTTTGCTGAAAAAGGTTTCTCTATATTCCCTGAATGCTTTAATAATTGCATGCACTGCAGGGAAAAGAAAGTATTCACGCTAACAGTCTTTCAGACTGAATTTATCCCACATCTTTAATTCTGCAGACTTATCCTCTCCATGATGGGATTTTAATGGAGATTATGTTACTGACCTTGAAACACAAATAATTTGGCAATATGTAAAATGTAAATGTAATGTAAAATTTCTAACATACCTCGAGGTTGGTTCATTTTGTTTGCTCTTTGGTGACGCACGTTCCAAAAAATTGCATTTAATAAATCCAGCAGCTTAAACTGTGGCTTTTGGTGCCCCTGAGAATCTGGAGCCCCAGTGCAGTTGTTTGCTTTGTGGATAGTCTAGCCTTGTTTTTGGGGAATAATTCATGAAAAATCTGGTCTTCTGCTGTGTTCATGCTGAAAATTTACAAACACTCAGTTTGTGAATTGAGCAGACTTGTTAATGCAGAGATTTTATGCATCATGTAGAGCTTTTGGCTATTTTTGATATTTATTTTTTGTCTGTTAGTATATGCATTACCTCTACATAGTGTTATGGTTATTTGGTGGTTTGTAGTGTAGTTTTGTAGTTGTGATGTGAAGACAGGAAAGATAATATAGAGTTTTGATTCATCCCCATAGAAACTTTTAAGATATTTGCCCTAGTAAAATAAATATGTACATAATAAACTACTTCTGGAACTAATCTTTCAGTTTTGTTACACTTTAAACATTTTAGAGGGCACTAATTAAATTCTACTTTATTACTGTGAAACAGTTATTCGCCAGTTGAAACTATAAGATTATCTCCATTAATATTTAACATCAAAAGAGAAAAAGAATTAAAAGGTAATGTAATTTTGTGGAGCATAATTCTAATAATACTTTTCGTCACATTGACCAATGTCCATATTTCCCACCGTCACTGAAGTAACTCTGCAGTTGCTTTTTTCCCCATGCCTCGTGAACGTGCCGCGCTGCCCGCCCTCCTGGTGCTTTGACGTCACCGGCGTCCGTCTCCGCACATGGATGGAGGAGTGTAGCAGCTCCGACAGAGGGCCACTCCTCCCTCTGCCCTCCTCCTCCAGCTATTTGCCAGCCGCCCTCGACGACAGCCAGACAGCCGCTCGCCGTCCTGCTGCTGCGCGGAGCCCCGTCTTCTCCCTCCGAGCACCGGCGTCGTTCATTCCACCTGCGCGGGATCTCCACGCGCCGGCCAGCGAGTTCGGGCGCGTCTTTTCTTTTTTTGGGGGGGGAATTCAAGTCTTTGCGAGCTTTGTTCTCCAATTGCCCTTCAAGACTTATGGAGAAAATGGCCAGACCTCTTCCTATAAACCCAACTTTTCTGCCGCCGACTCACGGCGTGCTCAAATCCCTGCTGGAAAACCCCCTGAAGCTGCCCTTCCACCACGATGAAGGTACGTTTCAGGCTGGCCCAAACTTGACATTGTGAGCGCGCACTGTCGGCTCTCGGCTGCGGTGTTTATCTGCTGGTTGTTGTGGTCATTCTGTGCGTGCATTTGACAGCTAGAAGGCAGTGAAGGACACGGACACTAAATCCACCAGCGAGTGTGATTCCCCGCTTAAGATTTGGCGATTTGTTTCGAAAATTAAGCCGTGTAATTAATCGTTTAGCTGCAGGTTGCCGCTCGTCTCCGTTAGAAATGAGTTTGACTGACAGGTTGACGTAAACTTTAGTTCCCCTTTGTAGCATTCACTTACCAGCTAAAATTTGCACAATACACGCATGTTATGCATGTTATGCGATTGTAAGTGCACCGTTTGGAGCGTGCAGGCTCCGTGTACAACCTTTAAACTCGCTCGTCTTCAATGGGATTATTATTAGCGCCACCTCAGGCCGCCGATAGGGGGCGCCGTTTCCGCGATGAAGCCGTTGTGGGTGTTTGCGCTCAGGTTATATTCTTCAGTGTAGTGAGTGAAATTACATTTAAATATGAATGGAGAGCTAGTTTTTAATTTCAAAAGGTGAGGCTATGCAAAATATAAATTTATTTCTTTTATTTGTCTGTGCTTAAAAGCTTGGACTTGTGCCACCACTTCAGCACAGTTGGAATGAATATACTTTTAATTTTGCACACATTATTGGCAAATGACGCACAAAAATCCTATCAGAAATAATTAACCGACATATCTTATTAATTTAATTTATAATTTTTTTCATTTTAACATCTGTTGTCTATTTTTTCAGTCAGTTAATTAATTAATCCCTTTCGGAAAATTGGTTACACTGACCTTTTTTGTTTGGCTGTTTTTATTTTTTTGATAAGATGAAATCCCCAGAAATTCTGTCTATTTATAACCAAGACCTGACCCGTGATCTTCCTCAGCAGAGCGAGACAATAACACGACTGTGTGCAAACATTTGCAGGATTCGGAAAGGACAAGGAGAAGGAAAAGCAGCTGGACGATGAGAGCAGCGCAGCAAGCCACCCACAGTCGGCCTTTCTCGGCCCGACCCTTTGGGACAAGACCCTGCCCTACGATGGGGACAACTTTCAGCTGGAGTACATGGACCTGGAGGAGTTCCTGTCAGAAAACGGCATCCCTGCTAACACAGCCCAGAGCAATCAGGCCCCACAGACGGCGCAGGCACCTCAGGCCCCTCTGCAGCAGGCCCCGCCGCCCGCCCCGCCCACACCCGCTGTGGTTGACCTCAGCAGCCGCGCCACCACATCAGTTCACACGGGCATGGCGCCCCAGACTTGCGTCCACAGCCCCAGCACAGCAGGTAGGGAGTAGTGGAGCTTGACATGCACCTCAAAATACTCATGCCAGGACACGTGGGTTAGTCACAGCTTGTCAGTTTCGGGGGGGGGGGCTTGAGAGGTCTGTGCGCCTGTTAGTTCACCTGCTACAAGCACACAGTTGGAGTATCTAACAGCAGAGCTTGTGCTGTTTCTCATTTAGCTCCTGTATAGACTGCAGGTTAAATGCACACTGGCACTCTTTAGTCCTGTTATACAGTCCTGAACTGGACTTCGGAGTCCCCGTGTTCAGGGTAAGCAGGCCCAAGTTCAAGGATTGAGCACAATCTCATTCACAAAGCTCTGATTAGCAGAAAACGCATCCTGTACAGACAGCGTCAGACATGAGTTATTTTCTCTGCTGTTGTATTGTTTCCTTCAAATTCCTCCTGTAAAAGTTCAGTTTCGTCCTTTTCATTCACAATAAATCCCTGCTGGGTTTGGCACATACTGGTACTGGCTGTTTACATTAGTCAGAAATGTGACTCAGAGAGACTACTACATACTGCGGAGCTTCATTTAGTGTGTACACACTCTTCTTTTTACACTCTGAATTTCTAATGAATTTGAAGGCCTTATTAAATTGTTTCTCGAGTAGGAATTGCATGAGATCAACAAAGGATTTTGAGTGTAGCAACAATGCTGCATGTCAGAACTGAGCTCCAGTTCAACAGTGTTGTGATGATTAAATAGAACTCCTCGTACTGGAAGATTTTATTATTGTAATGAGCTGACATTAAGTGGGCAGTTTGTGTTTAGGCGGAGGCGCTAAACTGTGTAACTGAGTTTGTTAAGTCGCTGCCAGATTCTGTTTGGGTTTTTCAATTCGCCAGACACCAGAAGGATCTAAATCAATTTAAAGGGCTAACCTTCAGCATCAACGTAAACAGAGGGAAGTCTTTGCAGGCAAAGCCGGTCGCGTCCACAATTCACTCACCAAAGCTGAAGATCTGAGAACATGTGACTGCTAAATGAAGTCGTTAGTGGATGAAGCTTTGTGTTTGTTACCTGTCAGTGCTGAAGAAGTGGGGGCCTGGGTCAGTCCCAAAGCCTGTAATCAGGATGAATGCAGGCTGATCTGATCAAAGACTCTGGATGATTGTATAGGATGAATGGGGATTTGATCCTGTCCAGTTTTCCAGGATCGTAGCAGTATCCTCTCGTTTGCCTAATTACAGGCTAACGACTCCTGGATAAAATCGCCCTTCTGAACCAGAGTCCCGTTAAAAATGCTGCTCTGTGGCTGTTTATGTCTGAGACATTTGCAGATCCCTGCAGCTGATGCACTGCTGCCTCAAAAGAAAACTTCCTCCTAGTGTGTTGTCTCTGAGTTCGGAGATTAGGAAGGTAGAAGCCTTGATGAGGTATTGTCAGCATTGTGTTAGCTTTACTGTAACGTCTTCAATTCATTATGCAGCACCAAATCTTGTCTCTCAAGCTCAGTCGGGTCACGGAAAGCTACCAGAAAACACCAGGCTTTGTAATTAAGACCACGCATCAAAGGTTCACATTTATCGATCAGATGGCTTTTTACACACATTAAGACATTTAAATATTCCGCTAGCTGGGAAATGAGGGATGTGTCATTAAATATGTAAGCAGAACATCAGTATCGAGATTGACTGATATCGGCCTATCGTTATGTGTTGACTAAATACTCAAAGACGGTGTGATGAAGACATAATGAAGATTGGTTTGTGTCCATAGTACAGAGAGTTTATAACATACCACAAAAAATGTTTATTAGTATAAACATAGTCATTAGTAGATTTTGCAATTGTGTTGACATCAGCCAACTTAAAGTTAATGAGACACAACAGATGTCGTTGAATGCCATCTTTATTTTCCAAAAATGCCCGTATGAGTTCACTGTGCTGATATTGGCTGATGTATCAGTGCAGACACACAACTATACACAAACCTTTTTGATTGATAAATGGTTTGTAATTGACCTGATAATTAACAAATCATTCAAAGTCCCTCATGCAACGCTGTGATTCTTAAGTTTACAGCATGACAGCCTAACAGTGTTCCTGCATCTATACAGAGACTCAGTGGAGGTGTATCTGCACCATATGGCTTTATCCAGCCTTGGTGCACATGTGCCGAGAGCAGACACATGAGTAGGGATGGGAATTCAAATCCTTGGAATCGTTTGTCTGCTTGCTTAACGATTCTGCTGACATGAGGACCCATTTGCGATTACGTCAAAAATTCTGTTCACAGTGTTTCTTCAACAGCAGCAGCTGTTTTACGTGCAGCTTGTGCACGCAGCAAGCGCAAAAAGGCGGCGCCGTCACCGAGACGGTGAAAGGAAGCTAGCGTCCAAAGCAGCAGCCCTTTTTCCTGTAACCACAGTTAAAAGCTTTACTTTGAAAGAGCTGCAGGTCCTTCATCAACCACCTGATCAGCAAGTGAAGGAAAGAGAACTTTGTAGCGGCTCCATCCACAAAAAAACTGCAGTATGGAAGTTAAAATATGCAGATGAGCTGTTAATATGGAAAAAGTATTTCTAATCAGATCACTCGATTAATGAATGGAATAATTAATACTTGGAGCCCCATTTTGCTGTATGCTCTCACTACACTATGAATAATCTCTATCTCCTGTAACATGTAGTTGATGAGGACTGCCAGAGTCTGGCTGGCTCAGAGGCTGCTCACACACCTTGCATTTGTATTATGTTTGTATATGAGCTCGTGTGTGTGTGTTTTCTGCTTGGGCCCGTCTGTCTACCTCTTCACATTTGTCTCTCACGTGAACGCGGCTGTAGTTTCCTGCAGTATGCCAGGCCATGTGACGGACACATGCAGGCGCCGTGTGCAGCGCTGAGTTGCAAACAGGAGCTTGTCACGGCACGAAACCTGCCTGCTTTTCTTGTCTCCTTCCCCTCCTTCTATCTCGCGCACTCTCCCTCTCTTTCACTATTGCTTTTACTGTCCCCACTTCTCCTTCCCTCCCTACAATGCTCTCCACTTCCTGTCCAGTGTTCCTCTCCCTCCCTCGCCGGGCTCAGCTCCGACACAGCCTCGGACTCTGAGCCAAAGCACAGGCTGTACCCTGCAGAGATCACATGGACTTGGGTGTGCTTCAGTCACGTGAACGCAATATTGTTCCAGCTCAGCGAGTCTAGTCTCGTCTAACCAGCCACACTGCCACCATCACCAGCAATATAGGCAGCTGATAAGTTATCACAAGCAACAAACAAATAAAGGGGGGGGGGTGTTCTCAGGCTAGTGGTTGGACTCTGGTACGCTGTTGGCAGGAGCCAAAGGGAAGTCAGATCTAGGAGGGGTCAAAGGATGTGTGCTGCAGGACCAGCCCGTCCTGCATGAGTGGCCTCGAGGAATGAAGTCCTTTTGACTCATAAGAGATGAACAAACTCTACAGGCTCATGTTAATGAACTGGTTATGGAACTGGCTGCAGGCTTTACTTATTGTCTGCAGCTCACATGAAGGGCAAGCAGCGCCAGGTCTTTGCTGCAGACTTCGGTCTTTCACAGCAGCAGATACTTGGTTTATCTTCTAAAAGGGGACAAAAAAGCCATTTCCTTAAACAGCTGGAATCATTTGTGCACTGGTCTTAAGGGAACCTTCAATTTACGGTTCATTGTAATTTAAGAAGACGTTTAACAGTTTTTAAAGAAAGGCCCATAATTTGTATCTGCTTTATTATACTTTAGTTAATGCTTCCTAATGGAATACATTAGTTTAAGTTTGTAATGATGCATTTTTTTTTTCACATTGCCACCAATATTTTTACTTTTAAGGAGCTATTTTGGTCATATGAATAACCTTTGACTCTGAAAGCCTAAAAAAAAAGATCATTTAAATCCAAACTAGAACAACAATCCTGTCCTTAAACACACAGAACAGCAGCTGTTGTTTGGCCGGTGTCACTCCCAGGTTAGAGTTCTGCTGCAGATACGACCAGCAGCTCCGCTTATCACCGGCTGCTGCGTTATCACCCACACAGCCACATGATTACACTCAGAGCGAGCTCGATACGATCGTGTAGCGTGACAACAGCCTGTAACCAGCACTGAACAGATAAAGTACGCAGATGAAACCAAGTTCCACAGGTGCTTCTCGGACGGACCCGCTTATTCCTTTTTATAACACAGACAACCTTTCATGCCCAGTTAATTTTAGATTTCCTGCTCGGGGAGGGAACTATTTTATGCATCCAGATTCGACTGGTTCCTCTCCCCTGGAATGTGTGGTCCATTAGCTTTGGACGCTACAGGTCAACGAACAGGCTTGTGCATCAACTGTGTTGTAACTCCGGTAACGAGGAGATCCAAGTGGCTTGTAAAGATGATTAGGGCGAGGGTGGCTATTTGCAGGTTGGCAGACAGACCCCGTTTTTAGTTGGTAAGAGGCTTGCTCTCTGGCAGGGTGGGGTTTATGAATGGTGGGAGGTTCAGTTCAGCTATTTGCATCCCAGCTTATGGACAGATTTACCTCTAAACTGGGAATCGTGATTCAACAATATTTCTCATCAACTCAACCTTAGCTGACTAGCAAAACGCTATTTTTAGAAACACTTTATGCACCAAACAAGTAATCAGCACTGCTAATGATTCATTGCTGCCCTCAAGTTTCTTCAAATTGAGTCTCATGCTGAATTTAATAAAATGTTATGAGGTTGAAGACGTGCAACTATAACTATTCCCAGATACACCCCCCCCCCAATCATGTCAGAGAAAATTCCATTTTCACGAGGGGAATTTTCCCACATTTCTTTTTCAGTTTTATGAGGTGACAATTGGGAATTTTAATACTCCTGCATAGTTTTTCCAAACAAACCTGCTTCACTGCTTTTAGCTTCTATGAGCGATCTGAAGCAAGGGGGCGCTCTCTCGAGGTTCTCTCTCTCTGCTAGCAGATGAGCAGCTCGTGGGAATGTGGGCCGCTTTGAGTCACTTCATGTGCTGCTATGTTACACCCGTGGTTTTTGTATAGGTAGGGCATACAAGTGGGGTTTTTATCACAAAACAAATAGTGTTAATGTAAAGAATCACTCAGTAATTGCCCAGTGTGGGCCAGCTAATGTCCTGAAACGCCCCACAGCTTTAGCTCCATTAGAGAAGCCTCGCAGACATGCAGCTCTCTGAGGAGCACGTCACCTCCAGATGAAACCAGTTGGTTTGAGAGCGGCTCAAAGGAGCTTATGATAGCTTGTGGAAGTGAGGCCAGTGTGTGTGTGTGTGTTTACTTTGTGCTTTTAAAACTTGTGTGCTTGCACCACCTGCTGGGCAAACGAGGTACAAAGATCCTTCTGAGAAAAGTAGCTACTGTTCTCAAGTCAAAGCTTGACTTCTGCTCCAGGAGCTGCTTTAAAGACATGCATGTTCAGAGGAGATTAAGAGGCCTCATGTAGAGGCCTCCTCTGTCCTCTGTATAGCTTTGGAGCTCTCATTTGGCATCATTCATGTTGTTGCCTGGCCAATTACCTCAAGTAGAAGTACCACTTTGAACTTTAATGATGCAGTTTGTGTCCACATCAGAGGTGCTCACTGTTTCCCTCCTGCTGACTTCAAATCATGAAAAGTTTTCAATACACACTTCCTGTTTGAGAATATGGGATGCTTCTGTGCACTTACTGACAGCTAATGTGTCTGACTTGTGTCCTCAGCCCGGGACACCCCCAGCCCCATCGACCCAGAGTCCATTCAGGTGCCTATGACCTACGAGCCTGACCCAGCGGACCTGGCTCTGTCCAGCGTGCCGGGCCAAGAGATGTTTGACCCCAGGAAACGCAAGTTCTCCGCTGAAGAGCTGAAGCCACAGCCCATGATCAAAAAAGCCCGCAAGGTGTTCATCCCTGAAGACCTGAAGGTGACCCTCCGTCTTTGCGTTTTTGTTTATAGCGTTTAAGATGAGATCTCTTCTCTGTAAGAAGGTCTGCAGCAAGTTAAACAATGAGGGAAGGAAGACTTTAGAGCTGAAAGCAAATGAACTGCAAGCATGAGGAGTGATATCTGAGAAAGATTATGACTGTATTAGAAATTCAAATAGTAGAATAACCTTAAAAATGTGCTATAGATATTAATATTATGGGGAGAGGAAATGATGACAGGTGACCTTTTATAACAGATTTCCAGGGTGGCGTTCACGGTCAATAATAGTGGAAACACTGGTCAGCAAAGGCCCTTTTGAGCCCTGTTAGGGACTCATCAGGCTTCACGTTCAGAGCTACTGAACTCTAACCCGCCCGATGTTCTCTGTAGGACGATAAGTACTGGGCCCGGCGCAGAAAGAACAACGTGGCAGCCAAGCGATCACGGGACGCCAGGCGGCTGAAGGAGAACCAGATCGCCATCCGCGCCTCCTTCCTGGAGAAGGAGAACGCCGCTCTGCGCATGGAGGTAGCAGACTTGAGGAAGGAGCTGGGCCGCTGTAAGAACGTTCTGTCTAAATACGAGGCCCGGCACGGGCCCCTGTGAGCCCTCACATCCCCGCCCTGCCCTGCCCATCCAGCACCACCAAACCCCCTGCTCCACCCAACACCCCCTCTACACCCCCCAGACCCTCCTTCCCTTTGAGTTTGAAGGACAAAGTGTCTCTTTTGGTGGCACTGACCCCCCCCACCAACACACCTGTATGATTCTGGTATTTTGACTTCTATCATAAGCTTCAATTTGTCTGTACCTTCTTTTATTTTCTGTAAACATTGTTTGACTAAATATATATACATATACATAGATGATTATATATATATATTTACACCTGCATACTTCCCACTTTAATGTACTGTGAGGAGTGATGAGCCAGCTGACCCCCCCACCTCCCACCTATGGAGAAATGCTGCCATGGTGTTGTTCACTTTCATACCGATTTTATACGATCAGGACTGAAAACGGATGTTTCCCTCCTTCCTCTTCTCCCTGTGACGACGTTAACAGCTCCTAGCTTCAAAGGCGTTCATATTCATGTTGTATTTTGGGTGCTCTAACCCCCCCCCCCCCCCCCCCCCCCCCCACCCCCCCCCGCGAAATATGTCCCACCCCCCCTGCCGTCACTCT
>VUQK01040571.1:0-19789 GCA_015106715.1 Bujurquina vittata
TTGGAGTGGCCTAGCCAAAGTCCTGACCTGAATCCTATTGAGATGTTGTGGTATGACCTTAAAAAGGCAGTTCATGCTCGAAAACCCTCTAATGTAACTGAATTAGGACAATTCTGCAAAGATGAGTGGGCCAAAATTCCTCCAGGAACGCTGTAAAAGCCTCATTGCAAGTTATCGCAAACGCTTGATTGCAGTTGTTGCTGCTGAGGGTGGCCCAACCAATTATTAGGTTTAGGGGGCAATCACTTTTTCACACAGGGCCATGGTGGTTTGGATTTTTTTTCACCTTTACTACTACACACATTCATTTACAACTTGCATTTTGTGTTTACTTGTGTTGTCCTTGACTATTGTTTAAATTGGTTTGATGTTCCGAAACACTTAAGTGTGACAAACATGCAAAAAAACAGGAAATGAGGAAGGGGGCAAACACTTTTTCACACCACTTTAGCTTTATCTATCCATGAACCCAGCTGACATACGCCAATTAGTTAAACTGCAGGAATGTCTTAAAGACATAAAGACCTGGATGACCTCAAATTTCCTGCTTCTAAATTCATAAAACTGAGCTTATACTCTGCCCTACAAATCTTAAGAATTTGGTGTCTAACCAGATACTTTGGATGGTATTACCTTCACCACCAGTAACACTGGGAAGAATCTTGGAGCCACTTTTGACCAGGATATGTCCTTCAATGCACATATTAAATAAATCTGTAGGACTGTTTTCTTGTATTTGAGAGGTATTTCTAAAATTAGAAATATCCTGTCTCAGAGTGATCCTGAAAAGCTAGTTAATGCATTTATTACTTCTAGGTCACACTATTGTAATTCATTACTATTAGGCTGTCCAAAAACCTCCCTGAAAAACCTTCTGCTGATTCAAGAGTACCTACAGGGACTAGAAAGAGAGAGCATATTTCTCCCATTTTGGCTTCTCTTCATTGGCTCCCAGTTAAATCTAGAATTGACTTTAAAATCCTTCTTCTCACATACAAGGTCTTGAATAATAAGGTCCATTTTATCTTAAATACCTTATAGTACTATATCACGCCAATAGAGGACATCACTCTCAGACTATTGGCTTACTTGTGGTTCCCAGGGTGAAAAGTAAAAGTAGAATGGGAGGCAATGCCTTCAGCTTTCAGGCCCCTCTTCTGTGGAATCACCACCCAGATGCAATGAGTGTTTCTTTTTTCAATGACCTCTTTTCCACTCTTTATACACTGCTCTGCATTTAATCATTACTTATTATTAATCTTTAGCTCTCTTCCACAGCATGTCTTTTGGCCTGTCTCCTCTCATCACCCCCAATCATATCACTCCAACAGAGCACTTTGTTCTCAGACTGCGGGCCTTCTTGTAGCAGATGACTGCCCCTCCATGAGTCTGGTTCTGCTGGAGGTTTCTTCCATTAAAAGGATGTTTTTCCTTCCCACTGTCATCAAGTGCTTGATCATGGGGTTACTTTGGATTGTTAGAGTTTTCTCTATATTATTGTAGGATCTTTACCTCACAATTTAAAGCACCTTGAGGTGACTGGGTTTTTGACATCAGGGTTCCAGACCCAAATTAGATTTTGTTTTATGAGCTTACTTTTAAACAAAGTCAAGCCAACTAATGATTAATAAAAAAGACCAGTATCTGAGGCTTATGTGATTAGTGATACATTTAAATCCCCATTGTATCATATCTGTCTTCAGAAAACTGTATATTTCGAATATTTTACCAGAACAACTGGTAAAACGATGTGAAATTATTATGAAATTATGTTTCATTATATATTTTACACATTACAATAACCTGCAAGTTGTGATGGATCATCAGGTGGATGAGCTACATCACTGACATTCTGGTCTTTAATTCATTTTAGAAAATTACTTTACCTTTAAATTTTGTGCCTTGCTGGGTTTCAAGTTATGGCATTTTAATACTACAACAACATTTTCATTGAAACTATTAAAATCTTATTTAGTGCCACCTAATACGACCTCCCCGTTACTGTACTATATGGTACTACACAGATGGCTCACATGCATTGAGGTACAAGATAATAGTCCAACCTTAATGCATTATTATTTATATAATCACTATGACTAAATAATCCAGTATAAGAGTTGTGATTATTTTGCCAGAAGAAGGTCAAATCAGTGAGAAAAAGATGGAAAAGCAATAATTTGCTAAACGGGAGTTATGATCAGGATGCATGTAAATGTATCAAAGAGGGGCCCATCGAAAGCACACACAAGGTTAATCTGCTATGACTGTTGAAATTTCCATGATATGCCAGGTGAATAAAGAATTATGATGGAATGAACCATGCTGTTTATTCAAGCTCTTCCTGAGAATAACAGCATGAATTGTAGACCTTTTTGTCAGTGTACAAATGCATGAAGGCCAGCACAACTTCAAGCTGTATTCTTGCAATAACATATCATGGTATATACAGTATGCCGAATGAATATATTGGAGGTCACAGATTGTAAGATTATAAACTAATTAGAATTTGGAAGTTATAATTCTTATTTTTGGAAGCTTTACAAACATGGCATGTTGAGTCATTGTAAAAGAAATATAAAAAAAAAATCAAATCTTTGAGTGACAAGTGAGTTTTTTTGAACTGAATTAAAATCAGGTGCCTATACAGATGTGAGATATTCATCACAGTCTCATCCATGAGCAAACCCAATGGCAAACACTGACAACATCTCCCCCATGGCCTCACTCATATTAGACAAACTCTGTCAGTAAAGGAGTCTGCTTCATGTAAATCCTGTTGATTAAACTGAGTCATATAATGTGAAATGCTATTTCGCATAAACACAGTTATGAATGATAGAGGATATGAATTTTTTTTAGTCATAAAGGTGGCTGCCAGTTCAACCCAAAGGCACTCTCCCTACACATATTTACACCTCTTGTTTACTGCATTTGCATCTTTCATGTTGTAGGTTAAAAGCACTTATATCAAGAGTTTGGTGTAAATGAAGTCAAAAAAATGAATTGGAATAATTTCTCTTAGCTATAAGGCACACATAAGGATAATGTTTTTCTCTTTGCTTCCATTCATGTTATTTACACATCACATTAAAAATGAGCGGGGGAAAAAAGAAGCTTTGACAGATCCTAAGCTTCCTTGGCCTTTAAAAAGTTCAGGCATATACAATGCCTTCAAAAGAAACTCTTATATTTTAAATAAGCAATGGTTGTAATCATTCTGTGAGTAGCACTGATTTCTTTGTTAAAGATGTTTCTCTACAATTCTTAATAATAACTTTATAATCAGCTTATGAAAGCCTCCAACTGTGAGGAAACACAAGGCGTCTCAAAGAGCCGTACACTGAGTTCCCTTGTCTCAGTCTAGTCACTGTCAGTAGTGTTTATCAAAATGTCCAAGTATAAGTCAGGACCATCATAAAATGACTGAAAATATAATAGGTGCAAAATGTCAGGGGAAATAGCTCGGTGTTACAGGAAGCGATGCCATTTTCATAAATGTTTAATTGATTGTAATCCTTTGTTGAGGAGACATTTGCGCAATGCATGGAGTTCACACAGAGCAGGATATAGAAATATTGAAGCAAAATAATTACTTTGATCTATCTGTAGCCTAATTGTCAGAAAACGCCTGATAATGGCCTTTTATTTAGCGTGATTATATACCATGCATTTAAAGAGGCAGGGTAAATGAAAGGGGCTATTGGAAGTTGTAAATGACCAGAGTCAGCCACTGCATATATAATCATACTTTCTCAGATATGATTAAATAGCTCCGAAAAAGCTTGAATTGTTAACAGCAGAATTACTGCCATGGCCACTCTGATTACCTGAATTGTTTTCATATGGCCATTCATTTATGTACATGATTGAGTCATATGTCAGCCGTGAGCAGCTGTTTGAATTGTTACTGAGCTGTCAGGGAAGGGGAAGGCTGTGAGATGCACTGATGGTAGTCATTCTCCCCAGCCAGTCATCCAGCCAGCCACCTCCACACAGAGCCGCAAACCTCCTCGCAGTCATGTTTGCGGGCAACCATCTTTGCTTGTTCTGCTCCGCTCACTGCAGGCATGACAAGATTCACAATTCTCTCCCTTTATTTACACACCATTGCCCCAGCTCCACGTCACATCAGAGCGGTGTGGTTGCGCGGTCGCGGGTGACCCCAGGGTAGGGGCTGTCTCCACTGATCCAAGCTTATCCTGCTGGGGGACCAGACCCCGGTCATGTAATACACAATGTAACAGGAGCAGCATGTAAAGCCACCATACATATTTCCCCCAAGAAACTAAGAAATTAGCAATCTTAGGCTATGTGATAGTGCTATAAAGTGTGATTTTTTTTTTGTACATTTGACACTTCTTCTGTGCATACATGAATATTTTTTGTCTTATTCTTTAATGCAATCCCATCGGGATCCTCAGTAGACAAACAGAGATTAAGGCCTTTATATAGGGATTGAATGTTGACTACTTTTGTCACAGCAGACAGTCACATAAGATGCTCTACCCACAAGCAAAGGTATTACCAAACCAAAAAGCTGCTGGAGGTGTCATGTAAATACCTAACCACAGTTAAAGTAATAGGCTATAAAGTGATCTTTAAGTGGAGTTTTAAGCACCCCCATAATGGCTTTGGCTGCCTTTTAGCAGACCATGTGACTCCCCTAGAGTAGTGATTATGAGTCACAGATGAAGAGGTCTTGTGTGTAGGTCAGCCTGTAAGCCTCACTTTCACCTGCCAATCTTTACTTTCCTTCGATACTCTAAGAGCCTTGTTCTTTATACTGTTAACTGTCTTACAGCAGGTGGTATCTGGGGAATTATGTCTACAAAACACCTTGACAAAATTTGGGTATCGCCTTGTGGAATTCCTGCTGGGGAGAAAAGCCTCCAAAATTGAGAGACAGAAGGGAAAAAAATTAAACAGCCCTCTCACATGGCATATTGTGGCATGGTAAGATGGAGGTACTGTATGTAAAGTATAATGTAGGTGGTCTTAAGGGTTTTACAAAAATGTTTAGTGAATAAAACTCCCTGCTCTGTTCTGGTCACTCCTTTTTTTTCTTTCTCTTTTTCTTTTAGCACTTCTCAAGGACACTGATGCATGCGGCTTTTTTGAATTTTGTATTATATTAGAGGTCGGGAAGGCCACTTTCAGGAAGTTGTCTTAATTTCACAGGGTTAAGGAACACCAGATTCACTGGGAATACAGATCACTTAGCACAAGCCTGCAACCGCCCTGAAGTTGGTTGGCTTTCTCCCCATTTGTTAGCCACATCCATGTGGCCGCTGAACCGTTGAGGCTGCCAAGGTGAACATTCAGTCCCACAAGGAGGCTTTACAGTCATAGATCAATGAAACAGTGATTCAGCTTCATCCATGTGTTTTTTCAGAGTCCACTTGTGCCTGTTCTGTTAGTGTTTTAACCCATTTATGAAACATGTACTGTGGAAACGCTACTCCTGCCATGAGTTCAATGAGTCTTCAGGCCTCAAGATCAAACCAGCACCGTTTTATACATTCAACATAACCGTTAAGAGGACCAAACCACTGTGTAAACTTTGGAGAAAAAAGTAGCTAGATTTCTTTCTAGGAAATATAATGTAAATTGGTATTTGCTCTGTTACAAAAGTAAGCGATTCTTATTTTTTTCCCCTAAACCACAGACTTCCAAAGCAAACAGCCATTGTATAGATTGTACCAGAATCCACCCTTTATTTACCCAAACTGAAAGGAATTGTACATGTATCAATGATAATCCGATAATCACGCTGCTCCTAAGCTTTTAATTTGATTAAGTGTGTGAAAATTGAGGGCAGAGAGTCTCTTGGAGGATAACATCACAGACAGCGTCTCCTAATTGGTGCTGTAAATTTACATATGGATTCCTGTTTAATGTTTAACCAGGCTTTAATCCACCCAGCTCTGTGATGTCTGCACTCAGAAATATCCGCGTCTGTCAGATGATTTGTGATTATTCCAAATGTGCTCAGGCTGTTTTTGATGAAATGGTAACAATTACTGGGACTTTAAAACAGAGAGGTTTTGGAAGCGTTTTAGTCACGGTGAACCAAAGATTCTGTTTCCCTTTAGGAATGGAAAGAGACACCAATTTCACTAGAAATCTAAACTCAACACAATTGTGATCTCCTTTATTGTCATCTTACAGCGCACAGGTCTTGCCCATTGAAATCGATCGTCATCTCCCTTGTGCTTTTCTGAGAAATGACAGATTAAAGTGATCAGGTAACTCATTTAAAATTAAGTTAATTAAGATACTGCACATCTTCTTTTGATCTGAAAGATCATAGATCATTGGCAATAGTGCTACAATATTTATTGGAAAACAAGCTACACCTCGCAATGCACGGTTCATTTTACAGACTTTCTGAGAGCTTACACATCAGTCAATCAATAGTTTTGGATTAAGTGTTACTGGTGAGTTATATGAGGTAATATAGCAGAGAGAGATTTTTCATTATGTTGCCTATAAAGTTTTCTCTTTCCCTTTTCTTTTTATTTCTTCTAATCCTCAACTCCCTCATTGTTTGTTTTCCCAAAGCCTTATTTTCTTTCCATTTTTAATAAGCTGAACCAAACCATTTTCACTTTTTACAGCCGGTTTCACTCTTTCAGCTTTGAATAAATGGTGACTTTATTTCCATGAAATTCTGAAATGACATAGATTTTACTTTTGCATAAAAGCATGAAGAATGTGCCTAATATTGGCTGCATTCATCTGCTAAGTGGACATTTGCATGGGTGCAAAGAGGAGGGGGAGAGTGAGAGAACCACTAGCCTCCTGGGGTGACAGCAGTGCAGGGGGATGACATGTGACAGCTGTGACAGTACTGAAGGGGGGTGGGCAGGCGACTTGCTGCGCCCCCTGATCCAATTACGCCACACGGCCCCCTGTCAGACCCAGCAGCTTGACTCCAACCACTCGGAGGACAGTATTGATCTCTTGTCAGGAGGACCAGTTGCCCTCCTTCACAATCCAGCACCACTGAACTTTCCAACCACCCTGCCATCGCACCCCCACTTACACCCACCATCCAGGCTGCTATCCGCTCTCCTGCCAGCCACCCTCGTAAATGACTGGTAAAAATCAGGTTATGGCATTCAGGTAAGGAGAGAGAGAGAGGAGGTCAGTGGGGCTGTGTGCTAAATACCCATAGATACTCAGGGAGAGTGCATAACATCCTGAGAGTGGTGGTGGTGGTGGTGGTGGTAATGTGCCTGTCCAGCTCTGAGCTTGGTGCTATACTTACAGTACTTCACTAAAGGTCTGAGAGGATGCTGCCTCTCCTGCCTTGTGTGAAAGTGCTTGATTTGAGATGATGAAAAGGCCATTGCAATTAGCAAGCTCTGGTTCATTTTGCCATATCTAGAATGGAGGAGTGGAGACAGTGGCAGCTGCCAATAACTTCAGCTTACAAAGAACAGACAATTAGGCCGGGGCCTGTTACCACTGCTAGTCCCACACCTCCAGACCTTTGCACTGGCCCTAGCCCTGAGCACCTGCAGGTCAATAGGTAATGATACTGTGTGGAGCAACAGCTTGGAACAGAGGTTAATCAAACCACAACCGCACACATCAGTTGCATCCAGCTTATTATTCTCACCACAAAGGCCAAGAGGATGAGAGGAAGAAAGGGTGGGAATACAACATCAGCGAGGGAGGTGATCTCACTTACAAGGTTCTCAGGTTTGCTCTTGCATCCCAAGATTGCTTTAAAGCACAGACATTTTTACTGTTATGCTTTGCTTTGTGTTTAACTCTACAGTTACTCAATATAACCCATCGTCTGCAAAATTTCAGTGACTGTTTTCCTTTCTTCTTTTTTTAAAACTATTTTCCCTCTTTTTGCATTCCTATCTGTTTTCCCCCCAACTGCTGCTCAAATATAGTCTGACCCTACACGCCAATTGCTGTCAACGGTCTCTTAGTTAAAGGGTACAGTACAAATTTGTGAAGCCCCTGCCTTTCTCTGACAGACCTGGAAGCTTTCAGTCAGTATCAGTGCTGATTTATACTGCTGTCAGATGTGTCCAGTCCACCCTGTCCATCATTGATAAAATGTATCTATTCTGTTTGAGTTGCATTCATGTATTTACAGAGATAATGAAAAAGTAAAATGCTCCCAGTTATCTTTATTCTTTATTCTCTAAAAATGCATTAATAAGAAACGTATACTTTATAAAGCAAGAACGCAGTGCTTTAAATGAAAATTTAGATAAATCCTCACATTTGAATCAAATTGAGGTATCAAAAGTATAAAGAACTAATAGGAAGACAGCCATCTTTTAAAGAACATTCACTGCTTGACAGAGCCTAGTGCTTTGCAATTAAACTTGCAAATTCAAAGTTTAAAACCTTGTGTTATGGGTCTTGGATCTGGGTTTTGTTTTGTTTTTTGTGGGTTTATGATTCCTTTTGGTTTGTGTTTGAGTTTTTGTCCCTTTTTTTCTTTTAAACTGTTGGTTGTATTTTTTTTATATTTTTCATGGTGGTATTGTTTTATGTCTTCTGACAGTGTCTGTTTGTATCCTGCCTATTAAGTCCTACATCTTGGGTTATGTTTGGGTCGGTTCTCTGTGTGTCTTGGTTAGGTAGTATTAAGTTAGTCCTTTTTGTGTTCCCATTCTATTTATTCAGTCTTGTCTCTGTATTTCGCTTTCTAGTTCCCCTCTTTAGTGTCAAGATAATCTTGTCTCCCCTTTCAGTTGTGTCTCTATTCCTGTTTTATTTTGATGATTGTCATTCTGTGTGTGTTGTGTGGGTTTTTTATTCCTGCCTCATGTCTTTAGCTTTGTTCCCACCTGTTCCCTCTCCCCTTGTTATCTTGTGTATGTACTGTATATATTGTCTGTGTCTCCACTTGTCCTTTGGCCTGTTGTCCATCATAGCTGTGTGTCACCATGCGTTGTGTTCCCTAAGATTTCTGGTGTTTGGATTCCCGGCTCCTGCCCTGCACATGTTTCGGATTTTGTGTATTCCTGTGAGTTATCAGCTTTAAAGCTGTTTTGGGGGGTTTAATTACAGTCTCCTGAGTCATGCATTTGGGTCTTTAGTCTGCCTGCTACACAGCTGAAAATTGACACCTACGGTGTTATTGGAGGATATTAAAAGTCATTTTGAAGTTTGTGGCTATTTTTTCAAATATTTTCATTGTTATGATGCAAATCAAGTCATACATGGTTCTTCATCTGATAATGGGCTAAACTGACATAAAATATTTTGATTTTTTTTTTAAGTATCTTCATTTGATGAATTATATTTTGACATGAGCAATTTTATGAAGCAATCCATTTGTGTTGGGTTTTCTCCACTCCGGACATGCTGCACCTTCAAGGTGTACAGTTAGTAAACTGACATAAGTCTAGTGGGTTTGAAATGGCACTTAATGTGATCAACCTTCCACGCAAACTTGCAAATGGAGTGAAAATGTGTAGGGGAGGACAAAAACATGGCTTGTGAGTGCAGGCTGTGTCTGTTTTAGTAACTTCCTGTTTTATTCTGGTAATCACTTACAAATTGTATTTGTGTGTTTTACTTCCTGTCTTTGTTTTATTTATTTATTTATTTATTTATTTATTTTTACCCACCCTCTCTCACTGTCTCTGGTGCCCTTTTGTTCGTTCATTGCTGGATCACTTGCTGCCTTTTGATTTGATTATTTCACCTGACAGTCTGCTGTATATATTCATTTGGGCTGCACTGACTGTCTGCGTTTGGGTCCTTTTTTATTTTAAAAAAGTCACATTATTGAAGTATTTCTGTTGATGTAGAATTAAAAGGAAAAGGGTGTTTATTTGCTAATTGCCTTGTGAGTTAAATATGTACCACAGTGGTGCTGCAAGAGATGAAGTCAAAGGTGCAAATTTAAGATTTAAGTATCTTTATTTGTATCACACCAACAGTAAAAGCTGACTCACCAAACAATTGTGTCCCACACTGTGGAACACAGAAGCGAAGTCATACCTATAGGACTCGCTATATATAACTTATATATAACTTAAAATGCAAAATGCTCCATTTTATTATTGGCTTTTCTGTTTATGGTAGGGTATGCTGTCTATGTACAGAAAACCACCAGATATATGGCAAATCAGTGTGATGAACTGATGCTGTGAGTGTGTAGCAGCATGAAATTGGGCACAATCTGGAAAGAAGCTCATAGTCACTTTCATGGTACATGCAAAGTGTATCCAATGTAGAGTGTGAACATTACTCTGGTCACTCATGCAGTCAGTTGTGACACAAAAGACACTTGGTCAGAGGTTATGCAGAGGTAGACTGTTCGTGTTTCTTACTGGTTAAAAATGTAAATCTGGATTCCGTATCACAATATACCACAATATCTGTTTGTATTATCACATATATGTTAATGTGCAACCTGCAATTCTTCAAATAAAATAGTTAAGTGATATGTAAATGATTTCCTTCAGTTTCAACAAACTAACCACTTCATTAAATTAGTGCTGCATTAGGTTTTTATTTTTGGGCTGTTGAAAGAGAACAAGAGAAATGATTCATTCTTCTGCAGAGCCGGCTCCTCAAAGACGACTTTTCAATTTCAGCCTCCAATTTCCATGTTTCCCTCGAATGCAATACTTGTATAGTGAATAAAATAGGCCGTGTCTGCACCAGTGAGCTTAGATAGGCTGTTGTGCTACTGCCAGACTTATGTTCAGTAAGAGTGTTGCTTTTTTGAGCAAAGTAATCACTCATGTAATTAATCTAGAGAAAATGTGAGGAAAATAACCCAGATCTGTCGTGGAAACACCAAGTCACTCCTTAGGATGTTTGATTTAATTCATTCTGCAGAGAAATGGATATGGTGCACTGCTGCTTTATACTTGAAACATAAATCAAACTAGTGTATCTGAGAAATGAGAAAGTTTTTGAACTCCCAGGATTTCTATGTTTATTACAAAGAAAATGTGCTCAGCTTTTCATCTTGGACACAAATCTAAATACTCTGACCTCATAACAACACACAAATAGTTTAATTTGCTGTGTTGTAATGAAAGCATCAAGTAATTACTCATAATGGAACAAGTGGGTAACTTCTTGAATGTAGGTACTTGTGTAACAAGGCATATGTCTTGATAGAAAGTGCTTTAAGGTCATGCCACAGCCTTCCAGGTGGGTTAAGGTCATGACTATGGATCTGAATTTTCCCCTTTTTTAACTTTAGTGATGATTTATGTGTGCTGCATCACTCAGCCTCTACTAAGCAGGTCCTTACATTGCCCTAATATTTTTCAGGAAAATACATAGATACAATTTTACTTTCTCAAGACTGCGAGGGTTCCCGGCTGTTGGGTATCATAGTGGCACCCCACACACGTCTGTTGTGGTTTGTAATTGTGGAAAAGGTTTTTGTGCTGGTGCACAGCAGCTTCTTTTCTTCTCCAGGCACAGTTTATTTATTTTTGCATACACGTAGCCAGCTAGCCAAATCTTGGCTATCTTGTGAGCCATTTTCTCAAATTATCCCAAGATCACTGTCACACTGTTTCAGCTCTTTTTTTTGCAGCTTTTGTTGTCTTATATTGGCTGCATTACTGTTACCATTAATTACTTTAATGTCAGAAACATCTATTTCAGTTAAATAATAAATGGATCAATTCACTTTAGAAAATACATGACTAAATTATATAAAGGCTTTAAAAAATATATTTTGCTTCTCTCAACGTACTTGAATTCACACTTGAGTAATGTGAGCTATAATTTTTAAATTTTTGGTCACATGATTCCTTTTGCGTTTTTGAAACCAAGATACTTATTTTCTTCTCCTCACTAATGTATGAATTACTGATGCTGGAAGTACTGTGTAGAATTTCAAAATAATAATAATAATAATCAAAAAAAAGAAGAAATTATCTAAGCTCCAGAATGCCAACTGATTAGCAGCAGTTTTTAATTTGGGCTTAAATACGGATTTTATTTATTCTAAGAACATTTTTATTTCTGATCATCAGTGTATTTTCTTTAAACTTGTCTTATCATCTCCCTCTGTCTCTTGTTCGCCCTGTGGATAGCTCTCGGATCTTAAATTCCTCTCCTGCAGAGAAATTCTCTGATAGTTTTCATTTATTTTTAACCCCTTTAATGGTGTTGATCGCTCAACAAATCTTTTTAATGTTCATTGTCTTTCCATTTTAGATGAAGTCTGTCCTGTTAAAATGAGATTAGCTCTTGTTTCAAAACCTTCGCCTTGGATAAATGACAGTATTTATTATTTAAAGCGTTCTTGTCGTAAAGTTGAATGCCTGTAAAAGAAAATGTGTTTACACGTTCATCTGCTTCATTTAAAGGATCTTTGAGGTTCTTTTAACAATTCAATTAAAGATGCATCCCTGTCTATTTTTCAAAGCTGTTCATAAAGAGTAGAAGTAATCCAAAGGTGTTATTTAAAACAGTTAGTGATATTGATATTTTTACTCCTGCTCCACCTGCTCTTCCAATTTTTAAATGAAGATTGTGATAATTTTCTTTCTTTCTTGGTAGAAAAAAATTAGTAATGTAAGGACTAATATTTACCCATCAGAATCTTCTTTGGCTGTTCCTTCCCCAGCTTGGCCTGTTATCATAGAAAGTTTTTCCCCTGTTTCTTTGCTTGAGATGGAAAAATTGCTGGACTCAGTAAAAGGATCTTCCAGTTTTGTTTTGTTTATTTTGTTTTTTTTTTTACCATTTTACCTGCATCTCTGTTCAAAAATGTCATTCAATATATCAGTCTTTGTGTGCTCACTATAATTAATACTTTGCTGGTCAGCATTTAAGAATGCTGTAATTCACCCACTGTTTAAAAAAATCCAAGCTTGACTCTTCTATTTTCAGTAGTTTGAAATCAATTTCAAAATTACTCTTTTTTTGCTAAGATCTTAGAAAAGGGTGTAGCTAAGCAGCTTACAGATGATCTGGACAAACAGTATTCTTGATAAATTTCAGTCTGGATTTCATAGAGTTCATTCCATAGAAACAACTCTTCTTAGAGTTTCCATTGACATTTTGATGCAAAGTATAGTGATGCTGGACCTTACTTCTGCTGTTGATACTGTCGACCATCAGATTTTGCTTGATAGGCTTAGATATTGGGTGAGTGTATCTGCTTTGGAGCACTTCATCATCTATTTGAAAAATGCTTTTCTGCGGCTGTTTATGGGTACAGATCCTCTTCTACTTCTCTTGCCTGTGGTATGCCGCAAGGTTCTGTTTTGGGCCCTTATTGTATTTGATATATTTGGTCCCTTTACAACTTATCCTGAGCACCTTTAAGGAAACATCTTATTACTGCTATGCTGATGATGTTCAGTTGTTTATCTCTTTTAAGCCTGAACATGTTTCTAAGCTACAGATGCTGATTAGGTGCTTAGCTTCTATCAGAAGTTGGATGGCTGAGAACTTAATGAAGAATAAACTAAAGTTCCTGTTTATGCCCCAGACAGATTTGTGTCTAGGATGATGGAAACGCTTGGTTCCCTTGCCACATTTGCTAAATCTTCTATTCGGAACCTTGGGGTAACCTTTGACTCTCCATTTACTCTAGATGTTCATTTCAAATCTCTGGTTCACTCTTATTTTTACAATTTAAGGAATATTGCTAAGTTAAGATCAGTTGTATCACACTTTGAACATGAGATTTTTATTCAGGCATTTATTTCATCACATTTGGATTACTGTAACATACTGTTTACTTATCTAAGCAAAGATTCTTTGCAATGTCTGCTGTTATGTTGCAAAGCACTTTGTAATATTTGTCTTGAGAGGTGCTATAAATAAAAATTTACTTATTTACTTTACTTAAAGCCCCTCTCTTGCACGCCCAGATGACATCTTTGAGTTAAGATGATGTAGCAGCAGGATGCAGCTTTGATAAGTTTCAACTTGTATAGAAAGTGCGAACTTCAATCTATGTACCAGTTTTTAAATAGTGTTGACAGAATAAGTAAGACCAGGGTTATGATTAATAATTAAGGCCATTCTTTTTTTTTTAATGTTGTCCTCACGGGTGATGTACGTTCAATGCAGGAAGAACCTGTAAAAACTGGATATTTGCTAGCAAAAAGTGCTTTCAAACAAATAAGTAAATAAATAATCAGACATCCCCTTTCCAATTGGTGGAAAAATGCACCCAAGAAACAAGTGAAAGTTGTGGGAGTGATGGGAGAATGACAGACAGTGATGTTGATAGAGAGTTTTGAAATTTGAGATAATTTAGCGTGTTTGGAGTGTATAATTAGTGAGTAGTCATAGACAAGGATGATGCTACCCAAAAAAGCCATCAAAGGCAGATGTAAATGTGGTCTCCAGGTGTACAACAGGAAGAGTGAGACACCTTGAAGTGTCAGGCCTGCAAAGTGCCCCTCTGTCTTGTGGTTTTTCTGGAGTGGCTCAAAAAATTTGCAGCATTTTATTGTGACACCTGGTTGTTTTTCATAAAGAGATGTACAAAAACTAAAGAGGCATTGCCTGAACTACTGTAAAGGCCATGAACTAGTGCCAAGCTGAATGCCATCTGGATCCGATCCAGGTTCTGGATTTGCAGGCTATTTAATATTTAACATGGAAAACTGCAATCTACACATATTTTGGCCATATCTCAGCTGAAAAAAGCTGTTGCATTTGTTGCAGTAAAAAGCCTATCACTGTTGTCCAGGACATGTAATATTTGATTGAGATATGATCCGGATACATGAATATTTGGCACAGCGTTTGACTTTCTATCAGTCTAATCACTTAATTCCCCTGATATCGCCCACCTGACAAATCGCACATTTTCCGATTTTAAGAGATACGTTTTTTACAAAAAAATTAAACATTAAATGACCATTAAATGAAAGTTATTTTAGTTCAACTTTATAAATCTTGGAAAATTTTGGGCATGGACAATAGAACCTATGTGTTATCGCAGTAATTCAATATTTGGAGAGTGACACGTTTGTGAGACCCCTACTTTCTAAAGATTGCATGTGACTTTGAGCAAGACAATAAAACTCAAAATATCTCTGCTGCATCTGTCATGTTTGAGTCTGTGTAATAAATAAATTGCAGTTTCTAAAGAACAAAGCGCTGTAAAGATGCGTGGGTGAATGTGGCTTATATTGTAAAGTGCTTCTAAGGGTCAAGGAGACTGGCAAAGTATTATATAAATGCTAGTTCACTGTTGCAGTATAGGAATAAATGGCCTACATATGTCTTCTATTTGTTATTTGGGTAAAATAACAAGCCAGGGGGAAACACCAGGGATATATACTAATTAACACCAGGGATATATACTAATTATACAGGGATATATACTAACTATATACTAAAAAGCATTGTCGTCCATTTTTATCTGTTTAGATTCCATTGTTGATATACCAAGAATGAAGCTAGCATTTCTCAGGAGATCTTTGTGTCATTATATAGTTGCTATTTCAAGACGGCACTCCATATAAATCTTTTCAAGAAAAGTGAAATTTGCTCTTCTGATATGATGCCTCACATATAACAAATATAACAATATCAGACATAGAGTAGCTTCCTTTCAGGGACACGTCAGCATGGCCCAAATTGGGACACTGCTTCCATTTGGAAAGTGCAATTATGAGTGTTTTTAGACATCCCACTTACATGTCATCTGTAAACCAACGCAAAGCCAGCAGTTCTAGACCACAGATATTTGTCACACCTACTGTAATGCACCATCGAGCTGGTGAGGCAGAGGGGCCCAGGAGGGGAATCAAGGAATCTGTCGAATTAATACATGCAGTGAAGATTCCTCCTGTCATCTCGGCTCTCTTTTACCACTGGCTTTTAAAAGCCATTTAGAGGCAGCAACTGAACAGGACAGACAAGCTTGACAGCGACTCCTTAAAGAGCATCTGTCTCCTTTAACACTTAAATAAACTATGATACTGTCTTTTACACATGAGCTTAATTTTAATTAATGAATTGATTTATCTTGTCAGTAATAAACCCAAATTGTCTAAAATATGCCAGAAGCAATACATATATATTTCTTCCTATAAGGCATATTGCAGGCTTTACATCACTCTGGATAATTCCTCTCTTAATTAGACATGTGCTCAACATTATAAACCATTATAGCTTTTGATGTCAGAATTATTTTTCAAGCTGTTAGGATCAAGCTGACAAACCGGAAGTCCTGACTCACTTTGTTCACTCATGGGTACTCTAAAAGAAGTTTGATACATCGTGCCCAAAAGTTTCATGTTTCCAAGTGTCTTTGCAGAAAAGAAACGGTGATGTTCTGTCACAGCGGGGTTTATCCAGATAACAAGCAGATGAGTGCTTCTCTTTAGCTGCTTTAAACTCCCCCCCCCTCCCAACAAGCAACAATTTAAATGAGCTATTTCTTGTACTAAATATATCTGCTGTTAAATTACAACTCCTTGCTGCATTTCATATACATGCTGGAAAAGATGTGCTTAAAAATAATGCAATAATTTACAACTTAGATAAGGAAAGATATCTACATTTATTCCATCCACTGTGCTGCTGTAAACTACCTGACAATTGTTCATTAATGATTCCCAGTAAATTCCTTAAAATGGTAATTTGTCATCCTGTCACTTCATTTGTGACCTAAAATTCCTCACTAGAGGCATCATCAAATAAATTAATCACTACCCAGGATCCATTTCTCCCCTGTGCGTGCTATTATACCCGGCTCTCTTGTGTTTCTCTTCATTTACATATATTTAATGGCCCAGTTGTGGTTGGTTGTGCCATGCGACTTGCACAGCTCATGTCAGGTGAAATATTCCAACTGCCACAGTCTTTAACAGTGCGAACCATGTCTTGTTCATTTTCCTTGAATACCTGAAACACAGGAGAATAAAGAGAATTAAAGACATTTTATGGAACAGTAAAATCAAAAGTGCACATTTTGCAGGTTTCTGGTTGGGGAATTGCGCTAATAAGATGACACACTTTTCAGAAACATGTTACAACAGATGCATTTTTCTGACACATGCGGCAGCTTTTAGGAACTTTTACTTTACAACTGCTTACAGCAAAAAAAAAAAAAAAAAACTCGGAAAATTAAATACATAAGTTATCTACACAATTTAGTTGTATTTAATTGCATCTCATTACAGCACATGTGTACAGTACATTACCCACCAGACAGATTGCTTTGTTGTGTTCCTTGGCAAAATTATAATGTTGAGTGTGACGCTACGATCACACACAGGACTGAAATATAAAAATGCAAATTTCAGCACCAAATGGTCAAAGAAAGATTACAGTGAGATTCAACCGATCATTGTTTCAGCTTTTATTAAGCTTTTGGAAGAGAAAATGCAACTGCTCTTTGTTTAACATGGAACAATGGCATTTGGATTTGGTGTTTGTACAGTAATCTTATAGATAGGTGGAGAAATATTGACCAAATACATTAATTTCAAAGCCACCGCATCCTATGAGTGTCATCTGTTCACTTAGCTACCTTTTCCTTAACCTCCTGAGACCTGAGCCCCTGTCTGTAATGCATTTTTAAATTTTCCTTGATATCTGGACCTGATATATGTATATAAGCTAAGCTTCCTCTTTGAACAGGAAGTTCAACAACAAAAAATGGCCTCAGATGGGGACAGTGGGTTTATTTTTACAGCATAAGTATAAAAATATAAAATGAAGCAGAATGAAGTAAAAGCTGCAGCAAAGCCAAAATGTAATGTCACCATATGAAGACGCAGGGGTCTTAGGAGGTTAAGGGAAATCTATCGACCAACAAAAGTTAATTTTCCAAAATGGAGTCATCTTGTAGTTTTTCCATACTTAAAACTACATCATGTGTAAAGCTGTTTGTTTATGTTTTGTCCATTATAAAAAAGTGTTGAAAGCCTCAGAGAATCCCTGCTGCACAACTGTATTAAAGTAATTTTTTTTTGGACATTCTGCTAGGGGTGCATGCAAATATATTCAATTGTTTTCTGATTTTTTTTGACAGATAAAAAACAGCCCAATTATTTTTATGAGCTGAGAGCTTGTCATGGTTTGAACTTCCATCCTCATTAAGGGTCCCTAACACCAGAGGACATGTGAATGTGCTAGGAGCACTACCAGAGAAAACAACAACCCCATGTTGCCAAAAGGATCCTCTCTCACCCGGCCACCCTGTTAGAACCTCACAGCCCATTTCAAATGAAATTAGCATAATTAAGAATTAACATGCATTAATTGTGATGCTTAATGCAAACTGAAGCTAAATGTGTCACTTACTGTAGATAAGCTGCTAAATGCTTTGTCACCTCCTCAGTGGTGCTTTGGGTGGAAAAAAAAATACTTGGGCAACAACTACTGTGGAGAGATAGAACACCAGAATATTGCACACATTTATAATGGATTTACTGGGAGCATACCTTTTCTCCTCTACTTGCTATAATGCCCTTGGTTGCATGCTCTTGCAGTTTTGGGTCTCTGCCAAGCAAAGTTGTGTAAAAACTTCTGCTGCTTTTATGTTTGGTAATCCTGCTGAGGCTGTTCTTGAGCATCTCCTCTCTCCTCTGGAGGAAAAAAAAAGGGGCACACTTTTGACCAGCTAGCAGCCAGCTAATTTTAACTGAAAGAACCACATTAACAAAAAATATGGGATTTATTTTCAGGCACATATTAACTTTACAAACATCATTTTTATGTCAGGTTATCCAAAAATACCTCAATTTCAGTCTTTTTTCCTTTTTACGCTGTCACCTTTTTCCTCTTCCAATAGATGGGGCTGTGCTCCATTTACCCCGAATGACCCTTCACCTCCCCACGTCCTGCTTAAAGGCGTGAGAACAACTGTGTTTCAAGAAAGACCCACTTGTAGCGTACTGTGAACATGAATCATTGTTTTTGACAGGTAAATAACCAACGATCCGTTGGGCTGTAAACACCGGCTGTCGTGCTTGTATTCTAAAGAAAAAAATCAAGCCGTGTATTGATCAAGAAAGTTTGTGATGTTGCAAAGATGGATTTATGACAAAGGAAGTGGGAACTTATGAAGCGCTGATTGGTGTAACCAGGACTCAACCTGGCAATAAAGTCTGGCATTTGGAGAGTACAGAGTGTGTGCAGGGTCATACTGTACTGTGCCGCTTTGAGTGGTTGTGGAGCTGTCCTTTTGGCTCTGTGGTCTGTCAGGGGGATGACTATTGAAAGAATGATCAAGGGAGATCAAACAGATTTTTCCTGAAACCTCAAAGATGGCCGATGTACCAAACCTAAAACACTGCAGGACCTTTTCTGTAGGAGTTTAGTGTGGAAGTTCTGTATGGACATTTCTGTTTTTAAATGGCTTTAATTTAATTCAGCATATACATATGAAACTAAGATTGTGACCACAGTGATCATTATCAAATAACTTCAACATATTAGCCCAGTCATTGTGAGCACAACTTTGCCTTGTAAGTAGTAGCTTGGCTGTGGACTGATTGTTTTTCCATGTTAAATAAATTTCATTATCTAAACTGCTAACAGTAATATAGCTCATTATATCAGTTACTTAATCTATTAATTGATTCGGCCAGTGTATAAAACCTTATAGATTAGTTTGCACAATTGCTAAATTCCTGCATGGTTTTTCTTTGCAACACCACCGTCCTCTTCCTTTATTTTTCAAAAACATAACTAATTCATTCATTTAAAAATGTTGTGCCTTTTAATTGTTGCTTTTTTTTTATCAAGTGAACTACTCTGGATGTTTCCTCATTCTTACAAAGGATAGGAGCAGTACATTTACAAAGAGCCTGGGATATATATATAAATATATATATATATATATATT
>VUQK01040574.1:0-10932 GCA_015106715.1 Bujurquina vittata
CCCACTTTTTTACTTGTTTTTCTTTTGGGGTTTAAGTTCTTCAGGGTTCACGGTAAGACTGAAAACTGGTACAAATTCTCTGGACACTGAAAGACATGCAGAAGAGGGTTTCTCACTGGGCTGAACCTCAGACATCAGCAGATTGCTGGGGATCTGGGGCTGAAAGATCACGCAAATGTGTGTCTTTGCTACAACAGAAATCGTACTGAGCAGCACCGGTGCAAAGCTTGAAATCCTGTTGAGCAGAATGGTGAGTGGGAATTGCTCTCTGACTTCACTCAGGATGGTCTGGACCACGTCATCTCTGATGGAGCGGGAGAAGATGACCTGGCTTTCCATTGGCGTGAGAGTCTTGGAGACCTCATCCAAAGTGGCCTTTGTCACACTAGTGCAGAGTATGCTCAGACTCAGGGATGCCATGTTTAAGAGGGGTTGGGGAGGAAGCTGCCAGAAGCCCTGCAGGACTCGGGGAACTACCTCTATCACCACCTCTTATGCGGTGTGCAGTCTGGAGGTCTCTGTTTGCCTGCTCCTTGAGGATCTCAATGTAGCTTTTGACCACACTGAGGAGTTGATATGTTCTGTGGATTAAGGTTATATGTGTTGTTTTAAACCCAGAAATAGTGAAACACGGTAGTTGAACTGTTAATGATCGTTTGTCAAATGTGACTCACTGAAATTTAGGAGGTGTGGCCTGTGGAAATTTGAGGAGCATCCGGGCTTGAAACTCAACATCCCTCATTTTATTAATGGTGTTGACTGGTCACATCTGAAACACAAATAACATAATAAAGTGCATTTTTGTTTTGAAGTCTCATCAGCTTTCTAGTCTTACCAGTTTGAGAAGAGGTTTGGCCTCTTTTTCCTCAAAGTCCTTCAGTTTAAACTCCCAGAGCCTTGAAAGGAAACAAAACAGGTTGTATCTCAGCATTCACACTTCATTACAAACAGACTTTCAGGTGTGAACTGGATGGTGTCTCCGTAACTCACTGTTATCTCACTGTCTTTCTGCTCTCCTGCACCAAAAGGCTGCTCATGTCTTCAGCCATGATGTGAAGTGGAATCTGATTTTGCTGCTGAATTTTGAGGACCTCCATCATCATTGCAATGTAAAATTAAAAGTGCATATTTAATCATGACCACCACAATCAAGGGGGTCAGCGTCAGTGCCAAATGTAATTTTTGGCTGATCATAAATAAGGTTGTCACATTAGATCAAATTAGGTTGTCACATGACTTTAAAGATTTGACATCAGTCATATAAAAACAATGAATAATGAATGCATTTGACTGCAGCATGCAAGTTGTTCAAAGTTGGCCTGTTAATTCTGCTTTAATAACTTCAGCACAGACCAGCAAATATTTTAGACTGTTGAGAGAGAAGAAGAAAAGTGGACAAAGGAGCAATGCAGAGGCAAAGTCAAGACAAGGCCAAAAGAGAATCCCTCAGAGGTATGCTTAACTATCACCTAGCATTAGTGTCACAGGTAAATAAGCCCAGCTCCACCAAAGCTGTTTCCACACTGATGTTAAAAAGATATCACAGATGAACAAAACACAAAAATATCATGCAAAGGAAAAGTGGTGCCTTTTATTGAAGCTGTTAGTGATCAAGAAGATGTGATCAGTGCAACGGCAGTCTCTGACAGTAGATCATAGCATTTCAGTTTATTTAACATTTGAAGACATGGGTGGGCATCTCTCGGTCAGCCTTAGGTTGGTTTTGTTCTTACTTCTCAGAAGTTTCTCAGTTGCTGCTGATAGTTTTGCATCCTCATCTGCCACTTTCCTCTGTGGTGTGGCCCAAGGTTCTGTTTTGGGACCTATTTTGTTCACTCTATTTATTATCTCTCAGAGACATTTTGGGCACCTTTAAAGAGGTCTCCTATCATTTTTATGCTAATGATATTCAGCTGTATATTTCCTTTTCTCCTTTTCTTAAAAACTATCTATTCTTCAGGACTGTGTTGAGGCTATAAAGAACTGGATGGCTGCTAATTATCTTCCACTTAACACTGGGAAAACCGAAGTTCTTGTTTTTTATCAACAGTGGTTCAATCAAATATCTCAAATTTAGGTGTTACATTTGACCAGGCTCTTAGCTTCAAAAAAACATGTTAATAGCCTTGTGCAGTCCTGTTTTCTCGTTAATGAAATATTGCCCGCCTCAGTCAAATGTCAGATTTACCAGTTTAGGGTCTGTCACATGAAAAATAAAGTAATTACATCTTACCAAACATACAAGCCTCTTTCCAAAAAAGTTGTCAAGCTGTATAAAATGTGAAAGAAAGAAAGAAAGAAAGAAAGAAAGAAAGAAAGACATTATCTACAGTATTTCAGGCTGCCGGAGCTGAGGATATCATGATCCTGGGCCGGTGGCCCAGTGTGCAGTATGTTTGTGTTTTGTTATGTATTAGGATTTTAGTTTGCCCAGTGTTTTGTGTTCTTGTTATTTGACATTCTGTTGTTAAATTTATCTTTTCATGTTTCGTAGTCTGTTTCTGGTTTAGCTTCTCAGGCTAGGTGTTGGATTTTCTTTTGTTTCAGGTCGAGCAGGTGTTTTTTGTTAGAGTGTCTATCACTGAATTTGTCTAAGTTTGCCCTTTTGGTGCGATGTTCAGTCCTTCGTCTCATGTCTTGTGTTTGGTTTTACAGCCCTGTGTTGTGTTAGATTACTGTTATGGTCTTGTTTGGGTTTCTGTGTTAAGTTTGCATATGTGTTCTGTTTTGTCACTTCCTGTTTTATTTTGACGATCTTGTATTCCTGGTGCTTTGTATTTAGTTTTGCTTCCCCTTGTCTCGTGTGTAATTTTGTTCAGCCTTGCTCACCTCCTGTTGCCCGTTCCCTCATCATGCCTTTGTGTATTTAGTGCCTGTGTTTCTCCCTGGTCCTTGTTGCGTCGTAGTCAGTGTTTCCCCCTCTCCTGCTGTGTGTTTCCCAGTTTAGTTTTCCCTTAGTTCTCCCAGGCCTGTTTTGTGTGTTACAGCCATGGTGGAGATTTGTTGTGTTTTCAGTTTTGTTTTTTACCTTCTTGTGAGTCTGCAGCAACTAAAGCTGTTTAGAGTTGAGCTCCAGTGTTTTGCATCCTGCATTTGGGTCCATCCCTCGCCACACACAACCCCTAACCGTGACAGAGGATGGTGCTGCTTGGTCAGAAGACCTTCAGAAATAGTGCATAATGCATAAAGAAGTCTTTACTTTCAGTCAGAATGAGCAATATCAAGTAGAGGATGGGAGGTGACTTGCTGACTAGTCACAGTGATCGACACCCTGGGCTGGTGGAAGGAGTTCTGGCATTGCACAGAAGAGATAGACAAAGAAACTGCCAGAGGTGGTTCATGCTGTTCTGTTGGTCATAACAGTTTAATTTATAACCACCCATCATGTATCAGTGCTTGATGAGTTTCACGTGAAAACATTTGAATTCAGAGTGTGACTATGCTGTCAGAGTCAGACAAATGTAATGAAGTACAATATTTCACTCAAAGATGCAGCAGAGTAGAAATAGGAAAGTGTATGTAGGCCTATACTCAAATTTGCACTTAAGGAGAGTACATGAGTAAATACTTAGTTACTTAGTAGTGGTTAGTTACATTTCACCACTGCAGATCTGTATTATGTTTCATGTGATTTAAATGTATTTTTTTGTAAGAAATTAACAAATTATGGCCAGTGCTTTCTGTGTGGAGTTTGCATGTTTTCCCCAGGTACTCTGGTTTCCTCCTACAGTTCAAAGATATGCAGTTAGTGGGATAAGGTTAATTGGTCATTCTAAATTGCCCATAGGTGTGAATAAGAATGTGAATAGTTGTCTCTCTGTGTTTGCCCTGCGACAGGCTGGTGACCTGTACAGGGTGTACCCTGCCTCTCACCCTATGACAGCTGGGATAGGCTCCGGCCCGCCCGCAACCCTCAACAGGATAAGTGGAAGAGAATAGATGGATGGATAATCATAAGTATAACTGAAATGTTAAGAAACCATTGTTCAAACTGGCTCTCCAGCTTCTTATCTAGGCAGATAATATTTTTTTCACATTTGTCCTTGTTTCCTCATTTCTTTTCCATTTAGACTTGTACTGTCATTTTACACCTTAACCACCAACTATTAATGCACTCTGACACTATGCCTGGTTAATGTTTCTGCTGTTAGCCATTTCCTCTACTAGAGAGCCATAATGCACCGCAGGTGTGAGAAAGTCTTCTTTGTATTTTTGTGGCATCTTTTACATTTGCATTACTGTCTCCTTTTGTTCTTAGCAGTTAACTACCATCCATCAACTTTCCTGATGTTCAAATGAGTGTACAGTGTCCAGAAAATCCCAGCTGTTTCCAAAAAGATTTCATTTCCATCGCTCTACCAAACACAGAGCCTAATTTAACCCTGCTCCCTTTGGCCTGCTTCCACAACTGCTCTTCCATCTTCATGCTATTTGTAATAACTATGTCATGTAACTATGCCCCCCTTCATACACACACACACACACACACACACATGCATTTCTGAAACCTGACAAGTAGTAACATTACTCTAATATATATCAAAATAAAATGTATTAAAAAAATTTAAACATATATACTATCTCTGGTTTTGAGTTAATTTGTTACTTAAAATACATCAAATAAGAGTACTAATATTCTAATTTTATTTTTGTAGGAGCTGAAAAATAACAGTTAAATTATTTAACTGGACTTCTGAATGCTGAAAAAAAAAGTTTAATTAAAAAGCATCTTCGTTCTGCCGACTTATATGGTCAGTAACTCAGGAAATTTTAATAATGTGAAGGTAAACTTTTCCATGGCTTTGTTAAATATACTAAACTGTATAAAAAAAGTAATAAAAAAATAGCTGGGAGGCACTCACTAAATTTTGATGGACTGACCCAAAACTAAAAACGCACCACAGAACAACTCAGTCTGAAGTGAGACATGAAGTGGACGAGGGCATGAAGTGTGCCTGATATTCCTGGACTGAAGAGCTGTGTTTCCTGTCTGAGAGCCCAGGGGGGCACGCAGAGGTTTAAATTCAAGGGGAATGGGTTTAGCGATACAGTATGGTGCTGTTCACCTGTGGGGACTATCTTGGGGACAAGACCATAGAACAACACACTGAAAGCCAGGAGCGGCACTCAAGTGGCTAATAGAAAAGTGTAGGAATACGTACTATAGATTTAACAACAAGGTTAAGAGTAACTCATCACAGGTCACAAAGATGCCGCAAGAAGGCAGCAGAGATGGTGTGGCACAATAGTGGCAGTTACTATGAGGTAGTAACACATTTTCCAGGTCATCAAAGAGAAGCAAAAGGAAGTGGATGAGAGGGCGGGAAAGAAACAGAACAAGGCAAAGGTCTAAAGACGAACAAACGAAAACACTCATTTCAGGTGGACAAGGTGCACTCAAGCAAAAGCGTTCTGTATTGCATGCTCCTGCATCCTTAGCTGCAGGTTACCACACAGGCAGTAAACTACTACATTGGCATTTCAGCACCTGAAATACTGTTTCAATCCAGGAAAATACCCAAAACATGAAACCCTTGTAAAATGTTTTATTTTTAAGTACAGGTGCGGTATCACAAGCAAACATTGGTTGGATTGTTAATAACCCTATTATTAAGCATGGGGAAAACCTTGCAAGTGTTAAAAACCTGCATCTGTTATTTAATGGAAAACAAAATATTTCACAAATGAAAATCTGATGTATAAGATTAAATAAGATTAAACAAAAAATTGAGAAGCTGGAAAATATATGAGTTATAAAGACAAGAACAAAAATATTTTTACATTTTTCTATGTTGGTCAATATAACCTTTATTACTGCTTCTTTTCATTGCCCACCTGAATGTGAATTTTTGTTGATGAACTGTTGTGAGATCAAAGCCTAATCAGTGCCCAAGGTGATTATCCTGGGAAGCCAAAGTGTTGGGAAAACCTCTCTAGGAAACACTATCTTGGGGTTCAAACAGCAGGAAGCAGAAATTTCAGGATAAAACTAAAATCGTTCTTCTTGACACACCAGGCTGGTAGAAAGGTTTCCCTGTCTTCGACACTCCTGAAGAGATCAAAGGGGAACTCACATCATCCTGCTGGTGATAGACGCAGACACATCATTTAATGCCAAACACTTTGATGCAGTGACATCACACGTGGAGCGTCTTGGGGATGATATGTGGAGACACACTATTATAGTATTCACGCAATGGTTCTGTTCACATGTGCAGACAAACTAGCGGATAAATCTCTTTTGTCCTGTCTCCCTGCTTTTATCTCGTCTCCATCCCCTCACCAACAACCGGTCGCATCAGATGGCTGCTCCTCCATGAGCCTGGTTCTGCCAGAGGTTTCTTCCTATTGAAAAGGGAATCTTTCCTTCCCACTGTCACCAAGTGCTTGTTCACAGGGGCTCGTCTGATTGTTGGGGGTTTCTCTGTATTATTGTAGGGGCAGCTGTTGTTCTGATTTGGCACTATACATGAATGAATCGAATCGAATCTTTGGAGGAGCACACTAAGATATGAAGGTTATAGAGCTATCTGAGAAGATTGAAGAAGTGGTGGCAGGAAACAGCAGCCAGCTCTTCTGCTCTAACATCAGTGACCTGGGAACTGAGGAAAGTTTAAAAAGAGGCAGCTAAAACATGTGCTGAAGCAACGACTTGAGTGGGAGTACAGGAGGAAAGAGCTGGAGCTGATGATAGGCTTCACTGAAAACCTGCAAACTGACATCAGGGAAGGTGCGACAGGCACAAAAGTCTCTGAGTGAGCCTTAAGCTCTGAGGAGAACAAATCCACGGTTGCTAACTGCTGAATATCACTTGGAGTGAGACTGTGGGTAGGTGTGGGGTGGCGAGATAATTGCTTTGGTAAACTGGCCTTTTCAATAGTCTAGCTGTGCCTCTGTGTCGTTGAGAGATGGATAATAATGCATTAATTACAGTATCATCATCCCAAATCAGATTGATCTTTGTCCTCACAAACATAATAACTGACAATCCTGACAAATCAGTCATTATAAGATGATGTAAAGGAATTATAACGCATATAATGTATATTACTAGTATAGTATAACTATAATCATATGCTTCGATGACCACTATCAGTTGGTGACATGACCAAACTCAAAACCGGGACTACTGGTCAAAGGAAGAGGGATGAAAAGGAGGGGAAAACATATATATTATGTAGAGGAACTGTGTGTGTGCTTCGCTGGAGTTCATGTCTCTACATGCCGTGAAGCCTACGCACGTACACCAGTGAGAGTTCCTAAATCAGCAGAGGGAGCTCATTCTTGCAGAGAAAAAGACCACACTAGGTGTTGTCCAGGTTGGATATAAGTTCACCTCTGTGGCATTTCTGGCCAGCTGCTCTACACCAGATGGATGGATGGATGGATTTAAAGCCAATTCCCCTTGCATGCAGCCAAAGAGCTATTTGTGTTTTCTTATGTGTATTTTGCAGAATGTAATTTGACATGCTGCACATTTAATTTATGTCAATAGCCTTTATGGTGATGAGAAACTGGTAATAAGAACCACAGCCTAATTATTTTTGGTTAAATTAGAAATTGTCTCAGGTATTATATCTGATAAACAAAAGGACACCTTCATGTGAAACACTGTATGATATTTGTTGGTGTGTTTTCCCCAAGGAGTCAAATTGTGAAGATGGTACAAGAGATGCTATTAAGCCTCACAGACTCAAGCTTCTCTGAGATGTAGTTAAAAAATTTTTATGGTGTCATATCAAACAGGAACATTAATAGTTTTAGAGATATATTTGGTTTGTGTTGTTAAGCTTATTTTTAATTTTTATTTTATTGTATATAATGTACTGTATCATTTTTATGTTCCTTGTAAAATCAAATAATATCATAGTCTTCACATATTAATAGGAAAACAGTGGCGATTCTCAATATTTACATTTGCAGCATGATATGTCTAACATGTTATGGGATTTTATTCTATTTGCTAAAAAAGTAATTTCCAGACACTATTTGTAAAGTGTCTCACTGGATCCAGGCAGAAAAATCAGAATTTGCCTGCTGAGATGAAAAAAAAATATCGCTTAGTGTATTTTTTCCCTGTCTTTATAAAAGTTAAGATAACTTATCACTTCAATGCCAGACTGCATCTGGGGGTTCCCACAATGAAAATAAAAAGGGTTTGTGGAACAAAAAAATAGCTGAGATTGTCGATATAATATTATACTATATATACTACATACTATATGTCTGTGTCATCACATCTGAATGTTGACTGAAACTGTTTTTTATGCATCTTTAAATGATGGAGCCTGTTTTTTATCTCTCTGTTTTTTTGTTTTAACAATAAAGATGTGTTTGTTATATTCATTTTCTTTTTATTCTTATAAAAATGACAAATAACAAAGCTTATTTAATTTATCACATTTTGCACAAATTACTGTATATCCATATAAAGAGTCCATAGAATCTTTACACATTTTTGTGATGTGAGAAGACGTTTACACTCTGTATGTTTTGTACAGAGTGTAAACGTCTCCTCTTAACATATCAATTTTCCACTCATGTTGCCATCTTTCTAAAGAACCAAAGAGTGTCTGTCCTAAACTTAAAAGGACACATTGACTCTGTGGCCCTGAAACAATCTGAAAATGTCACTGTTCCCCCCCCTTAAAAATCAATACATGCTATATCATTTGCTTTCAAGTGCAGGCCAGGTATAATCTGGAACAACTTCATATAAAACTTGTTTCTGGTCCTACATTTAAAAAAGGTCATATTCAGGGTTGGTTTCTTATAAATAATGCAAGAGGTATTGCATTGACCTTTCTTTTTGAAGAGACTCTCCGCTCCCAGTATCAAGAGAAATGTTCCGTTAAGTTTTTAAAATGTGAATTTTCTAGTGTGTAAATAAAATCGTCTGCACTTATGAAGAACATTTTAACCTTCGCTAGGTTCTACAAAGTGCTTTTTAGTATGTTTCACATTCACCCACTCACACTCACTAATGGTGGTGGTGCTGCCGTGCCATGTGCTCGCTCACTGTTAAAAGTTCGATCAGATTTACTGAGAAATTTGATGAGAGGTCTTTTCAAGTTGTTTTAAAATCATGAGCAAGACATTCCTACAGTATGCTGAATATATGCTCATTGGTCACTTTATTATCACAAACTACAGAGGCTGTGATGTGGCAGCAGGAGACCTGAGTGTGTCGCTAGCAGAAGAACTTAATTGTCTCTTTGCTCGCTTTGAGACACCACCGGACCACTCATCTGCTCAGACCCCCCACGGGGTTACAGCAGGACCCCACTCACAGCCACAATCATCCCATTGCCAAAGAGGTCATCCATCACCAGCTTAAATGATTACTGCCCTAATACAATCATCCCAGTCATTCTTACAACCAAACTGCACACCCTGGGCCTCCCCCCTCTCACATGTTCTTGGATAAAGGACTTTTTAACCAACCAGCCTCAGACTGTGAGGCTTGTCTGAAGACATGCATATGGGGTTAATTGGCTATTCTAAATTGCCCATAGGTGTGAATGAGAGTGTGAATGTGAGCTTGGATGGTCGTCTGTCTCTTTGTGGTTGCCCTGCGACAGGCTGGTGACCTCTCCAAGATGTACCCTGCCTCTCGCCCTATGTCAGCTGGGATAGGCTGACAGTATTTTACATAATACTGCTCATCAATGCAAATATTGAATCAGCCAATCACATGGCAGCAGCTCAATGTATTTAGGCATTTAGACATAGTTAAGATGACCTGCTGTTCAAACTGAGCATCAGAATGGGGAAGAAAGTTGATTAAAGTGATTTTACTTAGCGGTCTAAGTATTTCAGAAACCGCTGCTCTAGAGAGGCAGCTGATGCCAAAGGTCAGAGGAGAATGATCAAGCTTCTTTAACTTGATAGGAAGGCAGCAGAAGAAGCTGCCACATGTGTAACATGTCAAACCTGGCAGCAGATGGGCTACAGATGCAGAAGACCACACTGGGTTCCACTCCTGTCAGCTAAGGACAGCCTCTCAAAACTGGATAGAAGACTGAGAAAAATGTTGCCTGGTCTGATGAGTCTCAATTTCTGCTGAGACATTTGAATGGTAGAGTCAGATCATGAAACCGTAGATCCATCTTGCCTTAATTGTATCAGTAGTTCAGGTTGGTGGTGGTGGTATAAAGGTGTGGGGAATATTTTCTTGGCACACTTTGGGCCTCTAAATCCAATTGAGGATCATTTAAACACTACACATTGTTTAAAAACCACTGCAGCATGTCATATTTTTTTTCTCTCTCCAACAGTTTATGGTTTGTCCTGTCTATTTCTCCCCTATGTCTACAGTGGTGTGAAAAAGTGTTTGCCCCCTTCCTCATTTCCTGTTTTTTTGCATGTTTGTCACACTTAAGTGTTTCACTGAATTAGGACAATTCTGCAAAGATGAGTGGGCCAAAATTCCTCCAGAACGCTGTAAAAACCTCATTGCAAGTTATCGCAAACGCTTGGTTGCAGTTGTTGCTGCTAAGGGTGGCCCAACCCGTTATTAGGTTTAGGGGGCAATCACTTTTTCACACAGGGCCATGATGGTTTGGATTTTTTTTCACCTTTTCTAATAAACACCTTCATTTACAACTTGCATTTTGTGTTTACTTGTGTTGTCCTTGACTATTGTTTAAATTGGTTTGATGTTCCGAAACACTTAAGTGTGACAAACATGCAAAAAAACAGGAAATGAGGAAGGGGTCAAACACTTTTTCACACCACTGTATGTCTCACATGGGGTTGCTTGATTGTTGGAGTTTTCTCCAGTACTGTAGGGTCATTACTTTGCAGTATACACCCTGCCAGCACACATTGGTGGGCCCCATATAGGGTAAGTAAGGGCACACATTATGGGCCCCATACGGGTTTGTCCGCAGTTTCCATGGTGGCCCTACATGGATTTGCCCAGATAGATAT
>VUQK01040580.1:5251-18701 GCA_015106715.1 Bujurquina vittata
CAAACAGACTGGTACAGGCATGGGGGGGGGGGCATTGCTCAGCGGTTACAGTTGCCTTTGCCCTGCAGACATGGAGAGGGTTTAAATTCAATCAGTCACACTCTGACAGGAACCTCAAGTTTGTGTGTGTTTTTATGAGTGTGTGTGTGTCTCTCTGTTTATGTGCTTTGAAATGTGCAAATCTCTGCATAACATATGAATGTGTGCAATATGTGAGTGGGTGTTCACCTACAAGTATTAGTGCCTGCATGTGCACACCCCTGGATGAGAGCAGCTATGTGGGGGAGTGAATACAAGAGTGTGTGTATGTTATTTGTGAGAAAATGCAGTGTTTCTTCATATATGTGTGTGTAAGGAATGCATATGCTTTTAAATGTAAGTGTTTGCGGCGCTGCAGTTTCCTCTTCTTACACAATTTAGCCCCACGTGGATTTTCTTCTGCAGAGGCAGCCAGGTAGCATGATGTAATAATATTGGCACTCGTCATTTTGATGCAGTCCACAGTGCATATGTTGGTAATTTTTCACACATAAATGCAGTGATTTCTTGTCTAAAAGAGAAATTGCACTCATCAGACACTTTCTTAGAAAGACCATTTCAGCTTCTCATTAAGCTAAATGTCTAATTAGTCAATCCCATGGCACTAACTCAGATTTTTAAGCATGTAACCTGCTGAAGTTCAAACTGAGCATCAGAATAGGCAAGAAAGGTGATTAAAGTGACTTAGACCACCCCATTTGGCACCACCAACTCTGTCACATCCAGAGCATTTCAGAAACTGCTGATATACTAGGATTTTCCTACACAATTATCTTTAGGTTAGCAGAGAATGGTCACAAAAAGAAAAAATACTGGGTGAGTGACAGTTCACTTGAAATTTTCACTGGGAGAGAGCTTGAATCTTGTCCCACTCCTGGGAGACTTCAACACTCAGACTTCAACACTGGGCAGTGACACTGAAACCTGGAGGGGCGGGAAAGGGAAGAACAGGCTACTTGATCTGAACCCCAGAGGTGTTCTGTTATTGGACTTCTCTGTAAACCACAGTTTGTCCATGATGAATACCGTTTGAACATAAGAATGTCCATAAGTCCACGTGACACCAGCACACCCTAGGTCGCAGGTTGATGTGGCTGAATGTTCTGGACACAGGTAAAGAGAGAAGCTGACCTATCAGCTGATTGCCACCCGGTGGGGATTTGGATCAGAGGGAGGGGAGGATGCTGAACATACCTGGTGCGCCTTAACGTATAGTAAGGGTGCACTGGGAATGCCTGGACAAGGCCCCAGTCTGCAAGATCTTCAACTTCAACATACAGCAGAACTTTGACAACATTCCGAGGGAAGCTGAGGACACTGACTGCAAATGGACCATGTTCCACACCTCCATTGTTGAGGCTGCTGCATGAGAGTGAGGCAGAAAGTACCGTGCCGCACCGATAGGGGGCAGTGCTGCAACAGTGCCACCCCATACTGAGAAGGATAGACACACGGATTTCATCTTCAAATAAAGGTAAGATAATATGTCTATTTTTTTAAAAAAGAGAGACACCCCTCCCCCCAAAATAGTTTGGCCTTACATTTTTTTTTTCTTGTCATCATTGTTGAACAGTATGGAGTTGATTAAAGCATAATCAATAATTACCATAATTAAAATTGAAATATAAGCTTCTATTTTGGGTTCATGGGAACATCTGACTCCAGATGAGTCAGGTCCTCACTCATCACAAACCCCACCGCACGTCACTGCTGCACAGCACACCTCTGCAACATTGCATGGAGATGTGGGGTGATGCCACTGGATTGGTGTACTGGAGTGGTGGTCCCCATCTTCAAGAAAGGGGAATGGATGGTGTGTTCCAACTATCAGGGATCACACTTCTCAGCCTTCCCGGGAAGGTCTATTCCAGGGTGCTGGAAAGGAGCCTTCATTTGTGACTTGAACCTTACATTCAAGAAGAATCTCAGTTTCGTGGAATGTTGGACCTGATTGAACTGATGAGCCCAACCCTAACCCTAGTTCTAACCATATATAGCAGCTTTATATGCAATGTAACAATTTTTTGAAAAAGTAAAAAAGTAAAGTCTTGTAATATCCTCTAGTAACACTCTGGGTTAACCTGTTTTAGGGCACTCATTGAAATACTTGGAAATTCAAAATTTTAACTCTGAACCATCTCAAAACTATTATATTAAGAAGTGACAAGGATTTCATCTAAAGTGTCAGTGAGTTAATTATGGAAGTTCATCCATACATCCATCCATTCATTTTCATAACTGCTTGTCCAATTCAGATTCTCTGGGGGAACGGCCTATCCCAGCTCTCGTAGAGCTAGAGCCGGGGTACAGCTTGGACAGTTAGTATGAATGTCCTAACTGGAATGTTAATCAGATTTAAGGAAATTTATCTACAGACTTGGTACGTCTTGGAAAAATTGTCGGTAAAATAAAACATGATCGTTGATTAATGGATTAAATCCTTTCAAGTACATGTGATGATAAGCAAAATAGCATATATAGTAAGTATTATAAAGTTATGTGTGTTTAGTGTGATATACTGTATATTTAAAAAAAGACAAAGCAACTTGACATTGTTTTATTGTCACTGTGAGCAGTCAAACAGCTTTCCCCCCCCCTTTGGCAGCTCATGTAGTGCGAGTGTCTGCTACTGCATGTACCTCTCTTTGGGAACAGTTTCAGATTCCATATGTGTGTTTATGTGAGTGCAAGCATCTGTGCGTAGCTTTCCACAGGGAGTTCCACCTCAGGCTGTCGGATTGAGTTTCTATCTTCTATACAAGCAAAGGTTAGCTCTCCCTGGAAAAACCCACTGTCAAACTGGCCTTTAAAACTCTCTCTCTCTCTCACACACACACACACACACACACACACACACACACACACACACAAAAGAACACAGCCATTCTCCGAAATACAAATTCACAGGTGTGTACAGCCAGCTTTGTTTGACAGATAAAACTTTATAGAAAAACTATGGCTGACATTTGAAAATACTGTCATTTCCAATGCAGGAGATGGATTTGTAAAAATGTGCCTTTGAGAACTAAAATCACACTAAACCTGTTTTAGACTACGTTCTCTGGTTTCTTCGTCTTGCTCTTCCTCACCTTCGACTGCATTTTTTCACTGCTTTGTTCCATTTTGCAGCCTAATAAACTTCTGTGTTTTTTCTTTCTTTCTCTATTTCATAGATTGTCCTGAAGCAATGTTTTTTTGCCTTCTCTTCATCACCATGACAACTAAATTAGGAAGGGGGAGGTAAAGTGCACCTAATCAATAGGCATTAACTTTAGCTTAAAAGATGGTTACTGGGTTTATGTAATGTATGTGTGTCCATACGCCTGTATGTGTATATTCCTAATGTCATTTCTGTGCATCAGATGCTTTTTCTGTGCTGCATCTATTTTTTAGTGCTTGCTAGCTAGCCCGGCCTTGAAAAGACTAATAGCTCCCCTGTCCATTGCTTCAGTGCTTAGTACTCTTCAGGGCACATTAGCTAATTGTCAATAATGCTGCTAATTACCATTAGCCTTTTCAGGTATATCTGTAGACACCCACTAACCAGCATAAATTTGAAATATTTGAATGAGAGTCGGCACACAAGCTAATTTTTTAAACATACACAAACGTTAATAGGTCACCCACCACACACACACACACACACACACACACACAGAGTCATGTGTAAGCACACACTGTCCATACAGTCACCACCTGCCAATAATAAGCCCAAGGATAACTGTCAGAAACAGGTCATGCATGTCACCTCTGTTATTATGATGAGGTCATTAATATGAAGTGAGGCACAGGACAGAGTATGTGTTCATGTGTGTGGAAGAGGGAGAAACACAGACAAGAAGAGAAGGAAAGGCAAACGGACAAAGGGTGGTGATGCAATTGACTGGCAACATAAATGAAAAGCTGTAACAGCTGAAACAAAAGTTGGTGGAAGACAAGTTCATTAAATCTGGCATTACTAAATTACTTTATTTTTAACCTTCATTTAATCCCATGAAGTCTAAGTCATCACCTATGATGTGATTAATCCTAATTCTATTTGGATAAAAACCTTGTGAGCGTGACTTTTACACAGATATGAAATGGAGATCCATCAAAAGCAATCAGCCAGCAACAGGAATTCTTTTGTCCTGGATGATCCTTTGAAAACAACCACTTAAACATTTTGTTTTTCAAACTTAGCAATGCCTCATCGATAGACAGTACAGAAGATGTAAGTCGCCAGTGTGGTGTCTCCCACTGGCTTGTGAAGTCCCATTTTAAAGCCTCAAGTTGAACGTTTTGTTCAACGCCATGTTGGCATTTTGAAACCAGGTGTGGTGAATGTGGGGTGGATATGACTGTGAAACTGCATGCTCATCTGCTAACAACTTATAAATAACAACCCATTAGCCGATAATGTTTTAAAAGTTTCAGAAAGGACGATTAAGTCCATTTTATAAAATTCTAAGAACCGATAAACTCATAGTTTTTACTGAGGTCAGAGCAGAGGGGCATTTCCCCATAAACCTTTAATAACTTTAGGCTTTTTGCAGCCAAAGTTATCACCCCTGGTGGCCATGAAAGAGAATGCAGGTGTACGGAAATTCAGTATAGGCATCACTTTTCAGACCAGGAAGCTACGCCTATCTCTTATATTCTCTATGGGCTGTACAGATATGCCAAAGACCATTCATTTCCACTGGCTCGACTTCCAATCTCCCCATATCAGTACTGATCGTGCATCCATGCGATGTGCCGAACACACGCGACCCAAAGGATCATCTGCCAGAAAATCCTGTGCCAGACACCACAGCACAAATCTAGAGGTTGTTCACAAGCCTCTGTTGTGGACAAGAGGAGCCTACATAATAACCTAGCCTAGCTTAACACTGCTAAACACTGGTCCAATCTCCTTGAGGCTGTTAAAGGATTGTAAGAATTTTGGTTTAAGCAAGATGTGACCTTCAGAGTCCATATGTGTAAACTGGAGTTATATTAAGAAATGCGAGGACGTAGGCCCAGAAAACTGTAACAGTCTGTTGTTATCCAACACATACAAAAAGTATATTGAATTCCCCGATTGTGCTCATTCTGGCGTTTTGTATTTGTGAAGGAGCCTGACGTCATTTTCAATTCATTCCCTCCTACATCAATCTAGTTCAAGAGGGGCTTTAACAAGATGTGTTGTTATCTACATTGTCCCCACTAAATTTGGATGGGCAAATAACCAGATTTTCTTTTTCATGAGAAAATAGTGCTTTGAGTTGAATGGAATTAAATTGGGGTAAAGCAAAGAGTGAGTACAGGAGATAACTATCAGTGTGAGAAAAGGAACAAAATGAGATAAGAAATTAAAAAGATTTCCTCAAGGGCTGTGATCCAATTGGAGACAAAAAGGGTTTTCCTCATCTCTCTCAACAGTGCTCTTTTCCCCTCAGTCCAATCCTTTTTCACTTAGTGATTAGACTATTGTGTCCATCAATACTGTGTGGCTCAGAGGAAGAGAGGGGGAGAAAAAAAAGAATGATTGGGTCTCAGCAGCTCTCAACAGTGCTCTGTTTGCTCACTTCAGGACCATTTTGGGTTGAGGTGATTCTGGTTTCTCAGCATTTAATCAATACAAACGTCTCTGACTTAAAATCACCTTCACTCTTTAAACCACGCACATGAAAATACGGGTGAAATATACTCAGTGAAACGGGGATGCAGTACAAGTCATTTATTGCGGCAGGCTACAGGGATGTAACCATTAGTGTACATTTTTACAGCAGTAGAATGAGACTGCTCCAAATATGTGAGAATAAAAAAAGAGAGAGAAAATATGAAGAACACTTTGAACACAGGATGATAGATTAAAACTCCTGAAAAATGTTGTATATTAGTGGTTTAATGGTTGGTTTAATTGGAAGGTCACAAGTGGCTTTTTCTACTAATTTAAGCCAGGAGATACGCCTAGCTCTAACTGCCTACGTCCAGATTCCTGTCCCACTTCTTCTTGATAATGCACTTGGAGCGAGTTAGTCGAGTACAGTTACCAGGGACACCTGTTAAAAGCAGCACTTCCCTTACTGATTTGAGCAATTGATGAAATTGCTGGGCATTTAATTTAGTGGCCTGGAAGACAGGCCTCAGGGATCGGTTCATTTCATGGGGTAGAACAACCTGTTAAAACCTGTGCATGATTATTACATCTTTTTAATGGTTCCAACCTTTGCTATTAGACAAAGTATGCAAAAGGTGGATGTCCACAATAAGCGTTTGAGCAGGGATATAGCATGAGGATGAATCACATTACAAAATAATCTTCAAAAGCCAATTTATATAAATCAGTAAAGCTAATCATGAGAGGGGGTGCTGCAATAACTACAGCTGATCCTGGAGAGCGTTTTCTCTTTAAGTGTACTTGGTTTGTTCCTAGTTCCCCATTACTTTAAAGTTTATTCCTCTCTAATCTCCTTTGTTTAGTCACTTCATGCTTTTTGAGACTGTGTTGTTCTTTGTGCATTGACTTCAGTTTTGCTTCCTTTGTCTCGTCTGTTGTGGTTCTCCTCAGCTCTTCCTACTTCCCCGTATTATCTTTCTGTGTATTTATTGTCTCAGTCTCTCCGTGCCCTTCGTCAGATCGTCTGTTCATATACCTGTTCCCCGAGCTCCAGTGGTTTTTTGTTTCCAGTGTGCCCTCTTGCAGTTATGTTCCTGTCACTGGCCTTTACTGTTCCCCTCTTTTGCAGCTTTTGGATCGCCAGCATTTATTCAATGAACTGCTCGCTTTTAGTTAAACCCAGTCTGCATTTGTGTCCTCACTCGCACGCCATATGGCCAGTATCATCCACTGATCATGACAGTGCGATGTGACCAGCGTGTACCAAATAAAGACAACATTCTCAAGTTTTAAGGAGTTTTAAAACCAGCTTCTTATTTTCTGAGGTTGGTGCCTTTTGGCATTCCACGCTGGAGAGAAGGAGGAATCTAGATAAACAATCTGTAGCTTCTTTTATTCCACCCCCAGTATAAGGACATATCATCAACATGGCTGAAGGACTTTGTTTCCTGTCTCCAAATCCCATTGTCAGTTCAGCACCCACCCAAACTTCACAACCATTGGCTCAGTGTGTCATTATTCACCCATTCACCTGTCCTACTGCCTGCCAGTTTCATGCTGCTGCAGCCGGCCAGCCCTTCACCAGCCTCCTGCTTCCTAAGGAAGTTAAAGATGGCACTCGGCAGTGGAAGCACGATCTTCAGTATAAAAACTTAAAAACCAAATGTTTTCAGTCAACTGCAAAAAATAAAGCGACTGGCCTCACTGTTCCAATACTTTTGGAGGTAAGCACATGCTCTGTAAACTATATGGCTGATATCCAACCCTATGAAGATACTATATAGCTAATATAAAAGCTTGAATTCAGTGAGGGAATCTAATCAGCATCATCACCTTAAACATACATTGATATGTTTCACTTAATTTAGCCTAATTAAACTACTACATGTAACTAGTCCATGATAGCGGATTGCCAAAAACCTTATTACATTACTGCAAACCAACCGCATTATCCTGCATTAAACTGCCTGGTATGTTCATGCAACCTCAGTTTGTTTTGCAAGACTTTCCACAAAGACAATTCAGCAACACCAGAGATCCAATATATGTAACGTCCTGACTCATTTTAGAGGTTTTAAATCAGATAAGATTTAAATCCAATTTATAAAATTTCACTTGGTGAGCAGCTCTTACCTTTAGAAATAATCTTTCATCTGATCCTTTCCTCTATTTTTAAATCTTTATTCATCTATCAGTGTCACACATTAACATTTTTTCCTCTCCCTGGCATAAACACCACCTGTACATTTAGCTCACATGTGTTTTGTGAAAAACTGTGCAGAAACAGTTTGTGTGTTGGGTGATGTTTATTGAACTGTTTGAAAAGTCACATTTTAAATTTCCCGGCACTTAAAGCAACATTACTCCATTTATGCTCGCTCCTCTTCAGTAGCTATCTAGCAGCTAAGGCAACCACAGCTTTACTTCTGCACCAAGTATTCATCGCAGGGATGAGCAGGAAAAAGATGTTTTTAAGGTGTAAGTGGCTTGTGGATGCCATTTTCCTATTGCTGAGCATCTCCATGCCATCACTGGAAGCAATGCCAGGCGGAAAATCAATGGAACACTAACGTGCTTTAAACTATGCATCAGATTTAATTACTCATTAACTAAAGGTGCTGTAATGTGTTCCAGATCGTTCTGGCCCACTTTAACCCTGGTGTTAGTGTGACATTATATGTAATAAGTAAATAGCTATTCTGGAACAAAAGCTTTCAGAGGTTTATGCACATGCAAATGAATTTTGAAGTGTACAAATATGATTGCGGGCACTGTGTAAAATGTTTGTATACATCACGTAGATGCTGGCACCCACAATGCCCTGGGCAATGTTTATGCAAAGTTTTATCAAAATTGGTCCACTCATCGATGAGATAGGTATCATACAAACATTCATATACTACAATCATTATGGTATGATAATAAGGAAACAGGTTTAACTCTAGGCAAGGCTCAGAAAGTGGTGACATTGTTGCAAGAGAGAAGCCTGTACCTGTAAGGCAAGAAAGCAGGAAAAATCTAAATGACAAAATGGAAACAATTGTTTCCAAAGAAGAAGCCTGAACAGGCACACCTTAAATGTTTCCACTAGAGTGAGGATGAGTCTGATGAGAAAAGAGAGGGGGAAAAAGTTAGGCTCTGGGTGAAATAAGAGAAATTCTTAGTAAGTTTGGACATCAGAGTTGATGTGAAAAAAAAGAGAATACAAGAAGTGGACACTCCAATGCACTGCTAGCACCTACTGTATTGACGTTAATTGAGAAAGATCAATCAAAGAGAAGGAGCCTAAATAACTACCAGTAACTGTGTACAATAATATGTCTGGTTATGAATTTTATTTTTTCTCTAAGTGCTAAGAAATTAATGAAGTCATTAGTAGGTAAGGTTAAAGGAATGCTCAGCTGAACAGTGCTATGTCTCTTTTAATTCTTATTATTTCTTCAAGCAGTAACGAATGGAAAGATGTCACATTCGTGATTCATACCAGGGAATCAAGCACTTCTGATGCTTTTTTTCAGAGGAGCCCCAATCTTCAGAGTCGTAGGCAGTGAGGATGTAACACTATTAACACTATTAAGGACATCTTTAGGAGTAGAGTTCTGGTAGCTGCTCTGCACTGCGTTGGCACATGGCACTGAAGATAACAGTAGAGGAATCCTTAAATTTAGGTACAGCGCTTTCAGAATCTACTGTAATGACATTTATTCCCAACTGATGTGTAATCCATTATTGTAAACTTAAAGGGTATTAAGAAATGATAAGACAAAAGAGCGTTTTCAGGGAATACTGTTACATTTTCAGGCTCTGAGCCAAATGTCGGAACAAGATCCAGAGTGTGATTAAAGTGGTGGGTGAACTCATTCACATTTTGGGAAAAGCCAGTTGAGTCTAGTAATAAAATAAATGCAGTGCTGAGGTTGTCATTTCCACTCTAATTATTTTATCTGAACTGAGCACCTGAAGAGCTTGAAAAAAAAAGGCAACTGGACTTTTTACTTATTTATTTTTAATTTAGTTACAGTTAAGTTCATTCAAAAAATTTCAATTAGTGCAGTCGCTTTTTTTCAGGCTCTTGAGACTATCATGACCTGGATGACTGAGAATATACAAAGACTACTGAACTGAACACAATTTCTACTAAATCTACATTTATCCTTATCCAGCAGTTCCTGGATTCCCTTCAGTGTTGCCTGTTGTGGTCCCTGGAAAACCATCACCAATAGTTGTCGCTGTCTCTAGCCTCACGTTTCTCATAACAGAGTCGCCGGTAACCACATTTTAATTGACTAATAAACAATGATTGCAGCAAACAGCACAATACCCAATAATCTACATAATTTAATTATTGTAGAAAAAGTTAAGCAAATTTGATAACGTGTCGTACTTTAAAATTGTATTTATTTTATTCTGTGTTGTCATTTTAATGAATTAATTATTTTTAAAATACAACTTTGAAAGTTCATCACATCTGCCTCCGATCCCTGGACCTGCAGCCTCTCTCGTCCACACTGCTGTGCCTCAGTCTGCAGCCCTCCACCTCCTCAGCCCTCCTGCTTAGCCCTGAAACCCATCCAATTTGGCTACTCTGCTCTGTATTTCACTCTTTATTTGCTCTGATAAGTACTCCACACTCTGGACTCTGCTGAGTTCAGCCAGTTCCTCTGCTGCTCTGCACAGCCAGCAACTTGCCGAGTTTTCCACATGTTCTGTCACATCGTCCCCTGCTCTGACCTGCTCTGTCCTGGCTCAACATCACAGCCATGACCCATTCATCCTTTATCTAACTACAGTCCCCTGTATAATTATAAATCTCATGTAGCTAGTCTTGGCTTATGTTACAGAAGACTTCGTATCAAAATGCGTGAAAAAAAAGTGTGTTTGTAGGCAGCCTGGCCTGCCATGATTGCTGTTTCAAAGTTACATCATCTGCAGTTCCAGGTATAAGTCTTTGTGTCTCTTCCCCTTTTTATCCCACACCCCAAAATTCACAATATGATGAATGAATTCATCTCATAAAATAAACCCAAAACACAAAATATAACAGGTTTTATTTTAACATAGTTAGATGACTTTTACAGCCCCAAGGGGTCGAAATTGCCCCCTTAAAAGATCTAGTGTTAAAGATCATACTGAGTCAATTTTGAGTTTCGTTTTCTGCTCATTAAGCTCATCTTTTTGACACTTTATTTTTTGCAGCTTGGCATTGTGCCACAATTCCTCTTGCATACCAGTAATTAATTTTAAGAGGTGGTATCATAAATTATTTATGTTTAGGATTTTACAGAGAATTATATATATATATATATATATATAACATAAGAAGAATAGAGAGATTCACAGGGCTTTGGGAGGTTTTTTTCCCTTAGAAAAAACAAAACAAATGTTTTTCTTTTGAGTTTGAATATTTAAGATATTTATTAGCATGGTTTCAGCACTGTCTGGTATGAAGCATAGATATGTAAAGGATTTGCATGTACCAAATGTAAATTATTTAAAGACGAATACATGTTTGAATACTTCTGCCATGAGTGTACAGACGTGGACAAAATTGTTGGTACCCCTTGGTTAATGAAAGAAAAACCCACAATGGTAACAGAAATAACTTTAATCTGAAAAAAGTAATAATAAATAAAAGTTCTATGAAAATGAACAAATGAAAGTCTGATATTGCTTTTCAACCATGCTTCAACAGAATTATTTAAAAATATAAACTCATGAAACAGGCCTGGACAGAAATGATGGTACCCTTAACTTAATGTTTTGTTGCACAAAACCAAACGATTCCTGTATCTGTCAATGAGACTTCTGCATCTCTCAGAAGGTATTTTGGCCCACTCATGAGCAAACTGCTCCAGTTGTCTCAGGTTTGAAGGGTGCCTTCTCCAGACGGCATGTTTCAGCTCCTTCCAAAGATGCTCAATAGGATTTAGGTCAGGACTCATAGAAGGCCACTTCAGAATAGTCCAGTGCGACTGAGACCATTGTGGGTTTTCCTTTCTTTAACTGAGGGTTACCAACAATTTTGTCCATGTCTGTTAGTTACATCCTGTTTTGCTGAGTGCTCAAGAGGTAAAAAAAAAAACCCAAAAAATAAACATGGAATAAGTCATGTTTTATCCATTACCATGTTTTATCCAGCCAATTTAAAAACAAACAAACAACCATATTATTAAAAGTAAGCAAATAAACCAATTATAGACTTTCATTTGTATCACTGGTGACATCTTATTTGTTATTAAAATATTTTTGTCTTCTGCTCTGTAATATTAGAGGATGTACAGAACTTTAGCTTTGATAAAGAGACTTCTAAGATTTTGCCGACTGCTCTCTATAAAAATATTATATTCAAAAGACTATATTCATAACCCTCAGCTTTTCTTTGCATTTCAGAATTCTGGCAGGATATTGACTCCATCACATTATTCATGAGCCTCTAAGGAAGGCACATAAAAACCTAGATAGAAAAGTCTATAAGATACAGAAATTTAAAGTGGCGATTCATTTTGTTTAGAGGGCAGATTCTCTCTTCCCCCCTCTTCTCTCTGCCTATGTCCCTCTCTTTCTTTCATTACCTCCGTGCTTTATATCTGCATGAGAATTGCATATCAGTAGCTCACAGAGAGAGCATAGTAGCTTCCTATGAGGCCCACAGCATATTCAGATACCCTGCAGAAAGTCATTTTAATGAGAGGCTGCCATATATTTATAGGGTGAAAGAGTGAAGAGAACACAGAGGATGAAAGAAAGGAAAGAGCCAAGGAGAAAGGAAAGAGCACACCAAATATTTGTGGAGATGAACGTGACACCATAAACAAGGTGACTGTAGCAGTCACACACCAATAACCTGCTAGTACGCCACGTTGTTTGAACTTGCAGGCAAATGTAGCGCATAGAACATAGCAGGAAAATGCAGTAGAAAGATCAGTAAATGAGCAGGCAAACAATTCGTCATGACTCAAACCCTAGACAGAGACTTGACTACTGTTCCAGATCACTGTGATGTATGGAAATGGTTAATTTGTGTTTTCATTAGATAAATATAGGTCATGATCTTCTTCTGTCTTAACAATGCAGATTAAAACGTAAGATAAGATAAGATAAGATAAGATAAACTTTATTAATCCCTTTGGGAGGGTTCCGTCAGGGAAATTACAGTTCCAGTAGCAAATACAGTTTCACACAAAGAAAGAGAGAAAGATAGAAACGTAAACGTTTCAAGCAATATTAGAAGGATATGTGTCATAAGTTGGTCGTGTGAGCTGTTTCTTGTGGACCCAAGAGCATGACACAGGAAGCAGGAGTCAAACTCAAAACAAGCATTTAATGCTGATTAATCAAAAATCCAGGAGGAAACAAGGAACAAGCAAAGAGAACCTAAAAAACTTGCGATCACAGGAAAATACAAATTCACAGGGATAGGGGGTTGGTTGATGCAACAATGACCAAGGGGAGATTGAGGCAGTATACACACTCACAGCATAACAAGGGGAGAGAAAACAGGTGGGCTGCACGCTGGAGATGAGACAAAATGAGATCGGCTAAGTAAACTCAACACAAGACACAGAACAAACATTATCAAAATAAAACTGGAAAGCATAACTAAATGGGGAAACAAGGGCTAGACAGCAGGACATTGAAAGACAAAGGACAGACAAAACAGGGAGGAGCAGAAATGACAATTCAGAAAACTCAAATAGCACGACTAGAAAATAAACCATAAAGAACCTATAGAAAAGCAGAGCTAAACAAAACCTATGAATGCAAAGGGACAACAAGTCATACTGGGATTATTTCCGGGGTTTTACATCTGGAGTTCAGAAGAGAGCA
>VUQK01040581.1:0-10285 GCA_015106715.1 Bujurquina vittata
GGCATAGCAGCTCCTCTTTGAAAAGCTCCCCATTAAAATATCTCACAAACACGGACAGCTGTGCAGTGTCTGTTGCATCTGTAGACTCGTCCACAGCTACTGACATGTAATCCACACACTTTAGTTCAGCAAGTAAAGCCGAAAAACTGTCCTCATACAAAGTTTCTAGTCTCCGTGCCGCCGTTGAATCCAAAAGCTGAACCTGCTTCACGCGGTTGACGATGTCATCTTTGTGTTTGTCACCGCCAAACAACTCCTCCACGATTTCCAATGTGCACACTTTCACAAGCTTAGCGTCCACAAATGGCTTGCCCTTTTTAGCCAGCTCCCAGGTCACACGCAGCGAAGCAGCGGTGGCTTTTTCAGCAGCAGTAGTGGAAGTCGTCAAGATTGTTGATGTGGTAGCATAAGACAACTTTAAGGCCTCAGTCTTGTCTTTTCGTGCAATGCTACCAACCGGGAAAGCTGCACTGAAGCTCGTAATGCCGCTTAATGTTAGCAACTTTACATACAGCAACTGTCTTTTGGCAAATTAAACACAACGGTTTTGTGTTGGCATGAGGTGGCAAAATGACTGCAAAATCATCTGTCCATTTGTTATTAAACTGTCTGTTTTCGACGTCCACTTTTCCCCGCTTACTCATTTTTTGCCAAGATATTCATTTAAGGACACGTCTTTTCCTCGCAGATCAGCAGTGATTCTTGACCTGCGCAAACTGTTCACTACCTTAAAGGCCCAAATCATTAGGACCTAAAGGGCCGTGTGCAAACTAATGATTCAGTGGACTCGTCTTACAGACAGTTCCCTTTGTGAACACAAGGGGGAATTATTCAGCATTTGCTACACAATAAAAGGGAAAACGTGTAAATTATTTTAATTTTGAGCAATTACAAGAAATGGCCGCGGGCCAGTCACCAGCCAATCACGGGCCGGATTTGGCCCGCGGGCCGTGAGATGAGTATGACTGTCCTACAGGGTGGAGGCCCTGGGGCATACCCAGGATCCTGGGTAGATGTACCATCTACCTAAGCATTATTGCAGACTATATACACCATTTCAAAGAAATGCTATTCCCTGATGGCTGTAGCCTCTTTCAGAATGTGCCCTGCCACAAACCAAAAACAGTTGAGCAATGGTGAACAACAACAAGTCTGTGGTTTTGACCTGGCCTCCAAATTCCCCAGATCTCAATCCAGTTGAGCACCTGTGGGACGTGCTAGACAAACAAGTCCAATCCATGGAGGCACCGCCTCGCAACTTGCAGGATGGCCCTTAAAGGGCACGTATCATGCTTTTATATCCTCCCTTTTCATGTGTAAATCATTCACTTGTGGTCTCTATAAAGTAGAACTGCAATGCTTTGGTCTGAATTCCTCGTTATTGCAGCTCCACAGACCCCCTCCTTTACACCTTTTCTGAGGCTCGTTTTTTTATTTTTTGCCCTCATGCGACCTGTATCAGATCTTTTCATGACATGTCTGAACAACACAGATCCATTTTTTTTTTCTTTCAAATGCGACCCAGGCCATTTGGATATGTGTTACTAAATCCGATATGTATCCAATCTTTTTAAATGCGACCCATGTGTGTACGGCAGGGCAGGCATTGACCTGACCTGTGCGTCATTGATACTCGACAAACGTGCAAAGGAGAACAAGCTTACTTACGTAAACACTGAGCACGCTCGCTACGTGTGATGTTATCGCATCCTCTACTGCATCCTCTTCAGGTTCATCTGCAGTTCACACACAGCTCTAGATTAAGATTAGATTAACTTTATTAATCCCTTTGGGATGGTTCCGTCAGGGAAATTAAAGGGAAAAAAAAGTAGCATATACTGTATTTGGAAATGTGAATGACCATGCAAAAGAACTCTGATTTCAGGCTGCAGTGTGAACGTAGCCTTAGGTCAGCTGGTTTTGGTGCGGTCTCTTTAAATGTGAATGAGACATTTTAGTCCCCACCCCACTCCAGGTCGCAGAGCGTTCATCTCCATCCCATCTGGCCAATTTTGTAGTTTAATAGCAGCGATAAAATTAGCTTACCAGCAGAGAAACAAGGAGGACATTCCCCACTGATGTGAGTACATTTCCAAGAACAAATTAATTTAACCAGGCACTTCAAAGAGGCTCTGATGCTGGGGGACAATTTTGACTTGCCTATTTGCTTCATTAGCATAACAGACCTGGACCACACAATAGCTCCAAGAAAAAAATGCAGGATTCATGAAACTGGTTAGCTGGAGGTCCTTACCCTTGCTTAGCAGTTCCACGGCAAATACTGGGATGCAACAGAAAAGAAAACTTAACGGGGAACAGAGAAAAATGAAGAGACTGAAGATGATGACCAAAAAGAATATAAAGATATCTACACAGCGCCGGGAGAGAATACATTCAAATGCACTCCTACACACTCAGAGTACACAAAAAATGTATTTAAGGGCTAAAAAAGTGTATTTTGCACTATATGTCCCCTTTTAAAGATGACTTTAAGGATGTTTTTGTTAGCTGCTTATTGGCTATACATAGAAGGTTAAGATGACTATCTTATATTGATATTAACCAACAGACCAGGCAGAACTGGAATTACAAAATAGCAGCTCTGGGTTATGTGTGTGGGGGGGGGTGTTTTGTTTTTTGGTCATGTAGTATTGCTATGAATTCTAATTCCACGTGAGGTTTATTTGACTATTTTGTACGTCTTTCAGGAGATGCTGAATGACAACAGGCCCAAGAAGAACACGTGTAAAGGAATGCATGGAGAAAACAAGCAGGATAATGTGCACAGGAGAAGAGATGCTCACTTTCTCCCCAAGCCCACTGAGAGTGAGCAAGAAGGGGGCAGCCAGCGTCCTCAAGATTCTAGAGGAGAGCAGCTCTCAGATGCATCCCTGAAGACAACTTGCTTTCAGCCTCCTGCGGCGCATGAGAAGGTGTCTGACAGTGGTGAATATGAGATGCAGGACGTGGGTGCTGACCAGTCTCAGGGCCCCCATGAGAACAATGATGCAGAGAGTAACCAGCAGATGGACATCAGGGGAGTTGACCAAAGTAGCAGTGGCAGGATGGATCACCTGAGAGCAGCTGCTGCCTCCACATCACTGCAGATGAACTGTGACTTTAATGAGTTGGCAGAAGAGGAGAGGATTGCTCAAATGAGAGCCAAACTTAGACAGAATGAAGCCGCTCTTAACCTGCTTTCTTAAAGTCTCCTAAAATTAGATAGAAAGCCTTTTTTTTCTCTTTTTAGTCATGAAAAGTTATTGAGCTTCCCATTTTGTTGTATAAATTTGCTCTCTGTGAGCAGTTTGATTTGAAACACATGCGCATTCGTTAACGTTATCTAATGGCTTCAGTGTTTGGTGGTGGTTTTTGTATGTCTGTTCACAAATGAATTTTTCCATCTTCCTAAAACAAAGCCAGACGTTTGAGTAGTTTGTAGTGTGGCATTCTCGTTTGATTAGGCCCAGATTACAGCAATATGTCCTGATTATTTGGATGCTTTTGCTGATAGCAAAGTAGGCTATAATTTCATTAGGTCACTTAACTTGACTATTTACAAAGTGAAGCCAAATAGTTCTTTTTATACTTTTTAGTTGTACTCCCCATCACCATTGTGATATGTATCTATCATCGGTTAGTCATATGATGTGTAGACTATTGTCACCTTGTCTCATACCAAGTGGGAGTTGTCTCTGTTGAAAAATTTCCACACAGCAAGTCTGACTAATCTTTGTGTGTTTTATAACTTGACTTCTAACACTAATCAGACTAATGGGGAAAACAAATGTTTTATGATCAGTGTTATGTCCGAGCAGGGTGTTGTGTTTTTGGTAGCATGCATGTGCCTGCATGCCACTCTGCCGGTAAACACAACTGCATGAAAAGTTTTGAATTCATTCTGATGAAACTTTCTAATTTGGGGTGTAGACTGAGCTACAGCTCAGTAGCTTAGGAGGTAAAGTGGGTCACCTACTAATCGGAAGATTCATGGTTAAATCCCTGGCTTCCCCAGTCTCCATGCTCAAGTATCCTCGGGAAGATGCTGAATGCTAAGTGTGAATGTGGGTAAATGAAGCATGTTGTGCAAAGCACTTTGAGTGCTCAAAGTAGAAAGCGTTCTGTAAGAACCAGGCCATTTACCATAGAGTGGTCATGTTAAGAATCCATTAAAATCTGCCTTGCTTGGTTTCAAGATCAACATAATGCTGTATTGGTTGCAAACTGACAAAAGCCTTATAACTTGGAAACTACAACAAATTGATTTGAAGGTCAAGGTGAGAATGCTATATAGTAGTGATGTGTCGTTCACAAAAGAGCCGACTTTGAAGTGAGCAGACATTTTTTTTTAAGACGTGTGGAAGCATCTGTGTATGTACACGGAGCGGCAGGGTGGGGGCGAGGACACGCAAACACAGAAACTCCTGCAAAGTTTTCTCAGATCAGAACGAGCAAGAGGAAGTTGTGCGTTACTTAGAGGCTACAGTGGGAACAGTGAGGAAGATAAGTGACACAAAACGTAAAGTTTGGACACATTTTAATGTGACTGACAACGTGGAGACTGTACAAAGTTAGAATTTCTTATCCAGCACGCTCCAAAAACAACCTGCACAGGCATACACAAACTATTCATCCAGAAGAACAAAACAGGGCTCGGGTCCCATCAGGAAGGAGAAGCGGGATCCACTCCTCGCTGGCCAGTTTCTGTTTTTTATAATCTATATTTGGAGCACACTATTCCACGTTGAGTACATAAATAACCATTGTCTATAATGTATGTTTTTGTCACGGGGGCAGCAGGCTAAGCAGAGAAGCCTCGACCTCCCTCTCCCCAGCCAGCTCATCTGGGGGGGACCCAAGGTGAGATAATCTCTCCAGCCCTGGGGCGTCCTCGGTAAGACATGCAGAGAACACAACTGTACACCTAAAAACACCTAAAGTACGTCAGTCAGAATCAATAACAGAGCAAACCATTTTCCAAAGGTAGTTTTGAATGATTTCATAAATGCAATTACTCGGGCAGATCATTTTTAAATGTGGGATGCAAAGAACAAATACAGAAAACACAGTTGGACTGCAGGCTATTTACACATATTAGGATGTGTTATGAATGAGTGATATACTTTATTGAGCCCACAATGGGGACGTTACACATGAAGTTGTAACGGCTTCATTTGGCTTGCAACAATCATTGTGCCCAGCAGATGTCACCGAAGAGTAATTGTTCAAAAAGGCTCAGAGCTTCAGGAAGCCTCGTCTTGCAGTCACTAGATGCAGATATGAAGGACGGACCATCCAATTTCACAGCCGCTCACTTTTTCACTGGCCTTTGTGGTCTTCATGGGCTACAAATTTGGACACAGCTATAGATTTACTCCTCTTTCAAACTATCTTTTTTTCCCGCTTCAAAATGTGAACACTGGCATCCTCGGAGGACTGTCCTCTCTCCTTTAGGTGCAAGTGCTGTGAACAGGCTGAACTGGAAGTCCACACATACAGGCCAGTGTGGGGGCTCAAGCTTGGGGTGATCAGGAGCCTGCAAAGCTTGGAGGAAAACGTTCCAACAAATGCAGAAGAGAATTTCTTGTGATTTTTCCCAACTGGGTCTTTATCAAATCAGTGGATATGCATGAGAAGAAGGTTCTCCCTAGTTGGTTGGTCCAGTCAAACACGTGCTAAGGAACACAATGCATGCTGGACACTAGTCGGGCCTGGAAACGTGTTTTCCACCCTGTGGTACAGCTTCAAGGTGGCTGAGCAGAACCATCTCAGATTGGCTCCTTAAGGAGTTGGTGTTACTTTAAAAACTTGAGTTTTCATCAAAGGGCGTTACTCTGGCGGCATGGCGAATTTTGATGTTTCGCTATAAAGCATAAAATTGTTATAACTTCACTCTGCACCCTCTGATATGCCAGAGTTAGCGATTGTTGAAGCTGTACCCCGTGACAACAGAAAATATGTTTTATACTTTGATGTACTGCTCCTCCCAGTTTCACCTTGAAACAGGTGTGAATAAACATCAGACCTTGATGATGCTTCAGTGTGAAATGGGATCCATGAAGAGGCTGCTAGGAAAGCGGCACAGAGTGAGGCAAGTCCTGAGGAGTCAGCTGAATGGGAAGAACAAGGTCCAGGCAAGCAGCACCTACGCCCTGCAGATACCCCACTGCCTTCAGGGCAGGGTACCGCCAGCAGAAGGGGCCAATATTGAACTAAAGTACCAAAGATGGCGCAGAGGTGCTAATTATAGCACTAATCACAAGATCGAGGCTGGGCTCTTATCACAGCTGACGGGACCCCAGGTGCAGGCTGTGCAGATATGCCCCTGAGACAATTCAGCCTGCATCTCTGATGATACGCTGTTGTATTAATGCCTATGAAATTAGCAGCTTGCACATCTGGAAAAGCTCCATCAATGCTGAAAGGCATGCCCATGCTTTAGAGCAGCATACGCTTCCATCCAGCATTCCTCTCCCAAAATTCCAGCAAAAAGTCTCCTCGCGTCCCAGAGGTTTATGCTGATGGGATGTTCCACAGCAGTCCCAGCTTTTTGCTGGCGCTGCCATGAAATTCAAAATCGGTGAGTATATTTTTAAAATGGCACATTTTCTCTCTCTAAATATTTGACGTATCTTCTGTGTTTTATTGTGGAAAAAAAGCGATTTATAAGTCATTCTGTTTTTTGCACAGCTTCTGAACTTTTTTAGAATTGGATTTAAAAAAAAGAAAATTCTGCACTCTCCCTGCAGGAGGTCTTTTGGTCCTGTACCAGAGGCCTGAGAGCTTCAGGCTGCATCGCAGTGTCTTCTGGACACAAATTTCAGATAGCAGGTGACAAAACTCACACACAAAAACCTACAGACATTTTAGGTGCAGTTTTTTACTTTGGCACAGATGAGATGAATACTAAGACCGAGTTGTTATTCTTACCTTCCGCTCCTTCATCTGTCACAGCTGATTTCATCCTGTTTGTGATTCTGACGAATGTGTGGGGAAAAACGGATCAGAACCGATTCGTGCACAGGAAACCTCCTAATGCAGAGCTCCGCTGCGGCCTGAGAGGTTCTGAGAGACGTGGAGGGAGGCAACCTCCCTGCAGCGGTCCTCCCTTCCTGCTGCCGTCTATAAGAGCGCAGGTCTGCTGAAGCTGGCTACACAGAAAGGATGTGCTCGTCACGCCGTCCCCCGGCCGGGCCGCACGCACTCAAGGTAGGACCTCGCTTCACTTCTCTGAGCTGGGACAGAAAAACACTTTATTATTATTCATCTTGCAGGTCTGACAATAATTCCAAAGGGGGGTGTTTTAAACATTCTTGCTCATCTTTTAGTTTTATTACTACAAAGAAAAATGTAATTTGTATAAAACAAAAGCACTAAAGTCAGTGAGATCAAATCCATGATCAGACTGAGCTTAAATTCAGTGTTTGCATTCGATGAACTGCATTCCGCCGCCTTTCCTGGGAAAACAAATAACTTAGTAAGTATGAATACTAGAGTGAAGTAAAAGATGACACTTGGTTAACACAATATAAAAATGAAATCTTTGATCCATTTAGAACCAAGCAGAAGTTCTAAAATGAGGTTCAAGCTTGTGCTGAAGCGTTTGTTTCCTATCAGCAGAGAGCCCAACACATGGAGCAGGATCTGTGATCTCAGATATAACCGATTCCTTTTTGTACAGTGTAGTTGCTCGATGGACTCGTTGGAGAGTTACACGAGTTTATCTGCTGTACTGTACACAATGTCTGCTGTGGCATTGTGATTACATCAGAGATCAAAATGTTCCCACTCTTTTTTTTTTTAAATAAGAGTGCTTCACGCTCAGTTCAAACAATGATGCACAATTACCACGAAAATAAATGTTTAAAAAAATCAATCAAAATAAAATCATGAAAATGTGATTGAAATGTAGACTTTCATCTTTGATTTAAGAGGTTTCACTTATTAATGCATTTTATACACAGTCCTGCATTTTCAGAAGCTCCAAACACAATTTTGAATACAAGGATAGTTTTTAATAAAGCTCGTTTGGATCGCAGCTCCTTCAGCTCACTTCTGTCTTCAGTAACTGAACTCTGCGCCTTTCTGGGCTGAGATCAGGGGCGTGACTCGGTCACTGACGAGTATTCAGTATCTTTGTCCGTGGAGAAACTCCTGGGTTGCTTTGACTCATCATCCTGCCACTGTGAGCAGCGTGTGATCGGTTTGCAGAGAGCTGAGCCCTGTGAATCAGCAGCCACAGCATCAGCGAACGTTTGAGGCCCACTGGCAGCCACACACGACTTACCACGGTGGACGGATAATGCGGTTCTGCTTCAAAACAGTCTCGGTTTAAATGAGCCCGACTCTGTTGTTCAGGACTGTGCAGGCGCCTTTACATACTTCTATAATCTGTCCTTCCACTTCTTAAGTGTAAGCAGTTTCCAACTTGTTGTAAAGACTCTGTGCTTACATTCCTGAAGAGGTGTCTTGATTGGGGAGGGGGGGGGTGTCAATAAAAAAGAGCAAGGAAAATGTGTCGTGTGGATACCTGACTGAGATGCTTTAAGTATATTAATGGTTAAGGTTTGGATAACAGTCTGATGCCCCCTCTTCATTCTGCTGTGTGTGTGTGTGTGTGTGTTCAGATCTGCATTGTGTACTCCAGCATTTGTCTGCTAAGCTGGCCGCTCTCTGCACAGACAGCCAGACTGCGCTGTGGCTCTGACCTCCTCAGTGACCTCATGTTTGTATGCGGGGACCGTGGAATCTATGTAGGTGAGTCTGCTTTTGTGTTGTTGTTTGCAGGTCGAGGCTGTGGCTTTACTTTGACACACACACACACACGCAAACTGTATATTTCACTGATTTCATTTTTTTATTTATTGGAAAACACAATTACATTTGAGCATTCACATCATCATAAGTAAAAACATAATTATGTAGCAGGATGAGGGATTCGTTAAATGTATCTTAGTTTTGAGCTGATATGCGTGCTAACGTGCTGTGTTTGCGTCCCTCTGTTTAATGAGTCGACACTATCTGGTTCTGAGTGACAGGTCTGGAGATGAGACACTAAGTTAACAAAAGAACCAACATTTGTATTTCATTGTGTTCCATAATGTAGCCTTTATGTTTAAACTGTAACTTATTGCCCGCTGGCCCTTCACCTGTTTACCTTTGCCCTGTTCTTAACCAAGGCCACCTTCTGCGCCTGCTATCAGACTGATGGCAGTCCACCAAAACAGCAGGATACCCACCAGCACACTGTGCCTCTGTGTGGAAGCCTTATTGTTAAAACACGTGCTATCTGAGAACAGCACAAACGTGCAGAGGGAGGAGAAGCAGCTGCAGATATGGTCCTTCAGGAGCACTGTGGGCTTACACGGTTTTGGCCTATATTGCGATTATGCTGCATGCTTTGTTTTGTTGATGCTAAAGTCAGCGTGCACAAACAGCCAAAGATGTCTTCAGCAAAGAAACACTATTGAAATCAAAGCTGAAGGTCTTTGATTGAGCCACGTGAAGATAAAGCATTGATTTTTAGATCATCTTTTTAGGCCAATGTGCTCCATACCAATCCATTCACACACACACACACACACACACTAATGCCGACAGTGGTTTCAGGGGCTTATCAGAGACACTAAGCAGCTGTTAAACCATCTGCCTCGCTTTAGGGAACCTGTTCTACGTGAGATTTTAAGGTATGATTTTCATTCATATTGTTTGGGATCAGGATCGGGGGCTCATGTGTGCAGAGGGGGAGTCTCTGCGGTCTCCTCCATGATGCAGTGGGCTGAAGAAGGTGGGTGGGTGGGTGGGGTCCGCAGCATACAGAGGCCGTGCTGCAGCTGGTCCGGATGGTCTCGACCACCGTTTGATGGCTTGTTGTTCTCACTTTCAAAAAACTGTAAATGATGGCTTGACTTATTCTCATTAAACACAGGAAGGAAAAGAAGGACCATCATTTTATTTTGAGCGTAGACCTACTGAGGGTTAAAAGAGAACATGTCTGTCCTGCAGGTAAAGGCTCGTGGTCTGGCTATGGAGCTCGGCCCAGAGGGAAGGGGATAGTGGATCTGTGCTGCCGATCAGTGGGCTGTGAACTCCATCATCTGGAGATGTACTGTGCCAAACCAAAGAGCCAGAAGCATTCAGCAGATCCTCCATCCACAACCACCACCGCACTAAACACCACCACACAATCAGAAATGGTAAAATCGTTCATACCTTCTATCAAAGTCATTTGGGCTGGGGGGGGGGGGGGTGGGGCCGCACCCCCACCCATTCTCTCCCATTCTCT
>VUQK01040583.1:0-10503 GCA_015106715.1 Bujurquina vittata
AATAAAAATGATGATATTCACCTTGTGTTTCCTTGTCCGTAATATTGGATGAATCCAAGGTCGTGTTTTTTGTTTTTTGTTTCTGTCATTTCCTCCATCTTTATTATTTGACACGGACTGCTTTGAAAATGTCAAAATCCCTCTTAATTGGAGGGGAAAGCAAAAAACATTAGCCTCATTAAAATTAAGGGAACACTCCATCATCACAGTATAACAAAAAGCCAGTTAAACATCAGGGATATCAATCTGTCCAGGTAGGAAGCATAAACCATTGTTAGTCTGTTTCACCTACTTTGGTGCAAGTGAGTGACAACAGGTGCACAAGGAAGGCAACAACAAGACGACCCCCAGAAAGGGAATGCTTTACAGATAGTGACCATAGACCATTGCTCTCTCGATCCTTCCTGGCCGATTTTTTGTCTAGTTCAGCTTTTTTCTTATATCTTTCTCACTACTGGTGACGTGAATCAATAACTTCAACTCATTCGGGTTGTACAGTTTAACTCCCCCAGAATGACACATCCATATATATGCCATCACAAGAAGGTTTGCAGTATCTCCCAGCACAGTCTCAAGATGGGGAAGGAGATATCAGGAGCTGTTATATGAGGAGAGTGAGACAGGACCGTCAAAGGCATCAGTCCAGCAGCAGGACCAGCAGCTGCTCCTTTGAGCAAAGAGGAACAGGAGGAACACTGTTCTCTAAAATGACCTCCAGAGGACTACACGTCTGCATGTTTCTGACCCAACTGTTAAAAACAGACTCCATGAGCATGGCAAGAGATCCCAGCATCCTTTAGTGGGACCTGTGCTTACATCTCTGTGCAAGATGACTGGCAGGTCCACCACTCGTACCCCAGTCTCCTCACAGATGTGGGTTCACACTGAACACACGTGTGAGACCTGAAAGACTGCACATACTGTGGAGTCTGCTGACAGTCCTGCTGTAGGACTTATTGTTTTGATGGTGCATTCAGTAAGACATTGGCTCTTTCCTAGCATTGGATTAAAAGGATATCAGCGTCTATAATGATAACTGCCAACAAAAACCAAGGCTTTCTGTCTGGGCTGTGATTCAAAATGACAAGGGGGTTCTCAAAAGGTGTTCTTTTTTTAAAATACTATAAATAGTTAGAAAGTTCATGAGTGTACTGAAGAAATCTCAGTAATTTTTTCTTTTTAAGATAAAAATGATCCTCTCACTGTGGTTCTTTAATTAGGATGGCATTCAAATGGTCCTCGTGTTCATTTTTAACCGTGTAGCATGGTGGAATTTCAGGTGAAGGCAGGAAATATCTGGATATGTGTAAATGAAAAAAACATATTCAACTTTCCCATTGAATTGTTTTCATTCTTAAATTCTTAATAAAGGCAATATTATTATCTACAGGAAGCAGTAAAAGTATGTATGACTGCTGTCTTTGCTGATAGCATGCCCTTAAGAGTATCTGTTTTTAATATTCAAAATGTATATGCACAAAGTTTTTACAGCTTGGAACTTTGTTTTTGTGTTAAGTATTTTCATGATGTTCTTTTTGATTCTGGTAAAAAGCCAGGTAATCTACAGCAGAAGAAGAGTTAATAACAATGAATTTGCACCATTAAGAAAGGCTCCATCATCACAGAGGTCAAAAAAAAAATCTTAACAAAAAACTCTTTTTTGAGTTGCTTATTAAAAACATTTATGTTGCCTCAGAGTTGCACCTATGCCAACTGAGTCCCCGTGTAATGCATCTTTAGATGCGCGTCACTGCTGATTGGATAACACTTCTGATGGGCTCAGCACATTAGACAGAGTTGCACATCCTTTCATGAACATGTTCAGAAACAAGATATGACAACTGTAATGTAAAGACCTGCTGGTACTACTGGCATCTGACACTAACATACTGTAATGTTATAAGTACACAATGAAAAAAAGGATACCCTTACAAAACTACAGAAACAGGGTAGTTTGTGTATTTGATTAATTATAAGGTGTGATTCCTTAAGTCCTATAAAAAGCCCTCGGCTCTGTTTCGAGCGTAAACAGACTGTCCAGAACTTGGTGGTGTAAATCAAAAACAGCGCATAAAGATGCTTTGTATATTTTTGTGTTGTCAAGCTTTTACACACTGTGAAGTTGACGACACATGACAATTCTGCTAAGATTAACTGATTTTGAATAACACAATAATAAACCTATGGAGCTCAAAAAGGAACGGACAACTTTCTTCTGAACATTAGATTAGATTAGATTAACTTTATTAATCCCTTTGGGAGTGTTCCGTCAGGGAAATTAAAGTTCCAGTAGCACTTTTTTACATAGACACACAAATAGAGATAGATAGAAATAAAGTTTCAGATATACAAGCAGTAGAATAGAATAAATAGATAAATAATATACTAAGGTAAATTTATATTGCACTGTGTTTGTGGTGTTTATGGTCAGACTCGGGCTGCTGCTCCTTCCTTCCCCCTTCACATGTATGTGACACAGCTTTATTGTTGTTAGGGAGTGGTTAATGTGAGTGAAGATAGGACAGGTTAAAAATAGTAATATTGGTATAGCAAAACCATGCAGTCCACTGTAATACACACAAGGCCATTCTATGAGTGTGCGGTAAAAAGAGAGAGACCTCAGCTGGTCTTTTCTTGCTAAAAGTACCATAATAAAAACTAAAACATACAGCTAAAAGTATCTGGTGAATTCTTCAAAAAAACAACACAAAAAAGATGGCATCCTATCAGAGAGATGGAAAAACAACTTATTGACTTGTCGAGGAAGTACATGAAAGTAATCAAAGGAAGAGTTTTGAAAAGAAAAAGTAGGATTGCCTGGGAAATGAAGAGAGTAGACAGGAGTACTAGGAGGCCAGGTGTACAACAAAGAGAGGCGGCAAAGGAAAAGGATCATAGCGAGTTGTATGTGAGGCTGGACAAAAAGGAAGGAGAAAAGCACTTGTCTCGACTGACTAGGCAGAGACACTGAGCTGGAAAGGATGTGCAGAAGGTTATGGTAATTAAGGACAGAAATGTAAATTTGCTCGCAAGTGAAGAGAGTGTGCTGAGAAAAGGAGGAGTCCTGTGAGAAGCTGATGAATGTAGAAAATGAGAAAGAGAGCGGGCCGAATTGAGGACAGTTAACTGGGAAGTGCAGAGGATTAGTAAAGAGGAAAGGAGGGAGCTATGAAGAGTGGAAATGCGGTTGGTCCAGATGGCATACCTGTGGAGGTATGGAGATGTCTATTGTGTTTCCAACCTGGTTGTTTAACAGAACTTTGAACCGTGAGAGGATGTCTGAGGAAGTGTACGGGTATTGATTTTCAAGAACAAGGGCGATGTGCAGAGCTGCAGTAACTACAGTGGGGTAAAGTCGATGACCCACACTGTGGAGCTTTGGGAAAGAGTTATGAAGCTCAGTTAGGAAGAGAGGTGGTGATCATTAAGCAGCAGTATGGCTTCATGCCAAAAAGAGCACTACACGTTTACTTTGAGAGTGGATGGAGAAGTATAGAGAAGGTCAGAAGGAGTTGTGCTCTCTTTGTGGATCAAGAGGAAGCAGATGGCAGGGTTCCAAGAGAGGAACTGTGATACTGCATGAGGAAGTCAGGAGTGAAGTATGGGAGGCTGGTGCAGGACATGTATGAAGACAGCAAGACAGTGGTGAGGTGTGTGGCAGGAGTAATGAGCCCCTTCTTGTCTGTGATGGTGATGAAAACAGAGCCCTGTGAAAGCGTATTACACCATCCACTCCAGTGGACCTGCAGCCTCACTCTCTCATCAACTATCCACCTCAGACTTCAGCCCATCACCTCCTCATCAGTCCTGAAACTCATCTGTTTCAGCCGCTCTGCTCTGGATTTCACCCTTTATTCCCTCGCATTAGAACACTCTGGACTTTCTACTTACATGTAGTTCAGCTCTGCAGAAACCCACGTGGTTTTGTTCTGTCCCCTCTCTGACCAGCTCTGCCTCGGCTCAGCATCCCCTCCACGGCCCGTTTAGCTCTGCAGTAATTAGTTATCTTTTGTCTAACTACGGTTCTCAGTATATATTTAAAGCTGGCTGTAGCTCAGAAGGTAGAACAAGCCACTAACTGGTCAGAAGGTTAATGGTTCAAACCCTGACGGCGCCAGTCTGTGTGCCAAAGTACCCTTGGGCAAGATGGTGTACTCCAAGTTGCTCTCAGATGCATTCATTAGAGTGTGAGTGTTGAAAGTGTAGGAATAGGTTCTTGGGTGAGTGAGGCATGTTGTATTCAGTAGAAAAATGCTAGATGCGAGAGCGTCGTACGCACATGTATGACGGTCAGGACCCTGAAGCTGCAGGTTTAACGCATCAAGTTGCTTCAAGGCTGACTCACACAGCCACTTTTCCTTTACTTTCCATGAACTGACAGATTTCCTCAGGCAGCTCATGGCACCTGTGTGATAAGGCACGTCACCACATTCAGAATCTATTTCCTCCAGGAAAGACTGAAACTGCTGGCGATCTAACTCTTTGCCTCTTTTAAAGTTCACTGTTTTTGTTACGGCGCTTATGATGCTCACCTGTGCAGGTCTCTGCGCATCTTCTCCCACATCTTCCCACCAATCCGTTTTCCACTTTTCCTTTGGCCATTTTTGGGGGCACACTGATCACTAATCAGTGTGTCATCTGATGAGGCAGCATCTGATGAGGTGCATTGTGGTATTTGTAGTTCAAGTGGTGGGAGCGCTATTTTACCTGTGTGCCATTAATGATATCTATATGAAATTATATTGCGGGCCTTGAGTTTGACACATATGGTCTACTCAGTGAGTAGAGACCCACACACTCCACAGCAGGCAAGCCAATCTCCAAACATGCACTGATGAGAGATACTTTCAAAGTAGAACCAGAAAGCCAATCAATAAACCATAATGGATATTTACAGCAGAGACAGCATTGTACTTTTTTTAGTCCACCTCCATTGTCTCTTGATAAGTTTAGCTAAGATGTGGGTTGTTTACAGCCTCAGCATTCATTGCACATAGACTTTGGAGCTCCTGCAATTCAAATGATTTAGTGTGTTTCTCATTTGATGTTGGCAGTTTCTTTTTTTTTAATTATATTTTTATTTTATTTTATTTTTTGTCACGCACCCTCCTGCTGGGATTTTAAGTGGGAGCAAAAAGTTAATGGTGAAAGAACGTTTGTGTCAGTCTGCTATTGAAAAAAAATGCCGGAATTGTAACGTGATCATTAGCATTAACATTTAGAGTGGAAACAAAGCAGACCCCTGTCACTTCAGGTGACATTCTCAAACTTTTAATAGCTCACTCACTTTCCAACAATCAGGACTGCTCAGCAGCAGTAATCAGTGAATAGCGCTTACCTGCTCCCCGAGTCGTCACCATATTGCAACCACGACTTAACATCTTTGACAACAGGCTCGTAACATGGAAACACGTGTCCGGCGCGATCAGTCTTTTGACAAACTTGAAGGTGTCCCTGCAGTAGATTTTAACAGCAAATTGATTTGGCCTGTCTTTTTCAATCGCAGTAATCTAAACTCTCTTTGCAAAGAAAACAATTAAAACAAATGAGATCACAATTAAGACAATTACGACTAACGATTACCAGTAATGATCGCTAACAGAGGGCGTCGGAGTAGAGTTAGGACTACAGCAGCTGCAGGGGAGGAGGATGCAGGGAATAAAATACCACAGGAAGCCATTAGGAAGTCCAATAATGTCACTGCAGTTTATCTTATCTGGAGTGCATCAGGTGGCATAGAGCACCATAAAAATTACAGTCAGACGCTGTACAGCTGAAAGCTTGAGTCTTAGCAAGCATGATTTCCTCTTTCTGAGTAGCCAAACACACACCTGTATATCCCAGGTTTTACCTGAAGCCATTTTTTCCTACTGCATAGACGGACACAATCACACAGCAACACACCACACATGAAAACCCAAGAGCTACACCACATTAAATCAACAGCTTACAGATTAAGAAATTTAGAGGGAGCTAAATCATTGACTGCATGTGACTGTGTATGCCCAGAGTCTCTCTCTCTTACCCTCAACACAAGTGTTGGGAGTCCACACCGAGTTGTTCCACACAATTTGCATTACAGTGGGTGGACATCACTGCATTAATCAAGTGCTATATTAAACTGAAGACTGATGCAGGATCTGCAGTAATGTGTTCGTTGTACGCGAGTGTTATGGTGAAACACTCCGGTGTTTCAGTTCTATTCGTATAGCACCAAATTACAACAGTCGCCTCAAGGCCCTTAATATTACAGAGACCATACAATTTCCACTCCCACAGAGGTTTTCAACCTCTCTCACTACAGAAACAGACACAATCGGGGTGCCATAAAACAAGCATAAGAGGTTCGGGGTGATTTGCAAAGCAAAATATAGTTCACGTTAAAGAGCATTCGCATCAACGTGACCGATCACTGGTGACCTTGCATACAATGTGTTTTTAAGTTTTCAAGGAGTGGGTTTGTAAATGTAACAGTTTGAGTCTCTGAAAGAAAAGAAAAAAAAAACACAACGATGCCTCTGAGACAGCACACTGAATCTGCTCCAGCAGAAAACCTTGGAGTGACATCAAATTGAGCTTGCAGTTTGAAGATGCGTCTTTAAAAAAGTAGCTTTAAAGAGCTTAAAGCAGTGCAGTCAGGGGCCTTTGTTTTAGAGATAATAGTAACAGGAATGTTTCCAGCTATAGAGCAAATAAATAGGATCAAATGGTTAAAAGAGACTGTTTTCGGTCGTGAACTGTAACGTACAGCACTAACTAATTTGAAAAAGCACTGTGCCGAGATAAAAGTTTCCTTCCTGGTGCTTTGAAGGCACTTTTGATCTTCTTGAAAAGTGTTTTTTTTTTTTCCATAAGAACAACAGAAAAGTAGGAGGTACACAACAATCCATTTGGACACCACAAAGAAGTGATCACACACATAAATCTCTCTCTTTGTCAAATACAGGACCCCTCCCTCCCCCCTCCTTGTTTTTGTGAAGTCTGCTAAAGCTTTCCAAGTCATCATTCTTTCTTTGAAACTACTTCAAGGCTTTCAACATAATCAGGGTCTTGTTTTCGCTGCAGCAGCCTTAAAGGTGGGTGTACGAGTCTGAACGCCACCTGCAACTCCCACGTGCCTTGTTAAGTGTTTGCTCCAATGAGCAGTTTATCAGGTGCATTGGGGATACGCTTTTTTTTTATCTTTATGTCTGCTTTTTTTGTTTCTTGCCTCTTACAATTTATTTTGTTTTTAACCAATCGGACGCACGCCTCCGCAAACGGCGCTGCCATCCATGCACACATACTCAAGTTTACCTGACACACAGGAATAACAACCCTTCCGTTAGTCAGACGTTTATTAATTCTTTTTTCTCAGTTTCTCCTTCAAAGTATTCATTTCACTTTTCTTCTCTTAAGTGTCAAAGGTGATTATTTTTAACAGAACTTTAAAAACAGTCTCTTCAAAGGGCAGGAGCCATCCAGCAATAGCTCCTGAACAATGCTTAAGCAGCAGGAGGGAAGTTACCTCCAGTGGTGTTTCTCTCCTTTCTGAGTGTCTCCCAAGTCGGTCTGCTCTGCACAGCACTCTTAACAGCAGCTGGCATCTGGACAGAAGAGATCAAGGTGAGCTTATGCATTTACAACAGAGAACTCGCTACTGCAAACAGCCAGCGAGCCAAGGCTTGAGTCAGCTGAGCAGAAACTCCAGTCTCTTATAGGCAGGTCTTCATCAGCTCAACAGCAAGCAGGTGTGTAATCAGGTGCAGGAGCTCCAGGTGTGTGATTAGACGGAGGCTACTGGAAAACACAAGGCACACACCACGCACAACACACCTGCACCACACACCCACACCAACAGAGAAGAGGAGAAGGAAAAGAGAGGGCGAGAGAAGGGCGAGTTGGTCGAGGAGGACCACAACGTTGTTTCTTTGGAGTCATGTTACATTTTTTCACATTCTTTAAGTTTTTTTTTCTTTTGTTTTAGACTTTGTGAATATCTTTACTGTCATTTAAAAATTTCAATAAGAAATATTGAGAAAGTGGTTGGATTCTAGGCTGGACTTGCCAACCCTGGCTATTGATCTGACCAGTAGGCCAGTCTTCCTGTCTGGACATGAAAGAGTGTAGGGCTTTTTGTTCCCCTGCGGATGAATCCTACTAAATCTCTACAAACTACTAATTTTTCCATTATTATAGGTTATCCCCTTGACATTATGTCAGACTTTTAATTTGTCACTTGTAGGTTGCTACAGGTGCCATTAGCTAGCATAGGAGAGTGTGATATGTCTGCAAACACGGAGCATTTGGCAAGCTGTAGTAAAACTGACAAACTCAGTAAAACTGAAAAGTGTGGCGCGAACTTGAAATAGAGACTGTTCCCATTCAAAGTAAAAATCGCCCCTTTTGAAATGTGTCGGTTGTGGTAGTAAGACACAACTTTTAATTTGAAGGGGAACATTTTCTGTTTCTGGATGTTTGCCAGACCTTTTCAAATTTCATAACAGTTTTGAGAATAAATGGCGTTTGCAGTCAAGTCGGCGTCTTCCATGCAAACTACAAGCAACTGCACAAATCTGCTACCAACCAAAGCAATCACAGGGAGGTTTTTGGTGCAGAAACCTGTTTGCAGCTGATTTCACATACCTCCAGCGGCCACTCGCTATCAAGTTGGGGAATACACATTTTCCCTCAGGAACTGGTGGTTGCCAGATGGTGTTAGGCCTGTGTGACCTAGGCCAAAGCTCAATGAATGCTAATGGCTACAGTTTATTCTAAAGGAGGACAAAATAAAATAATTCAACAGTTCTGCTGAGTGTAAATGACAGTTATTACTAAAAGGAGAATTTGTGTGTGGGTGGGTATTTGTGTGTACTGTTATTTTTGCATGGGTAATAGTCTGTGTAATGAGCCCCATCATATCGTGCAAGTAGGGAGTGTTTCGACACGAGAATGATGCACTCTATAAGCTGGACAGAAGACAGCGGATTGGATTGGGGTGTCAGCAGCATCAATCAAAGAGATATGCAGTAAGAAAACACCTCAATTTTAGTTCTGAATTGCCACTGTATGAAATCACCATCAGCTAGCTCTTTGCATTTGTTGTGAATTTACAATGGATGATGTTATCCAGCCACTTCTTCTCTCAGCCGTTATCACAATTACCACTGCACTTTACGCCACCATTACAGTCATTGTAATTGTTACATAGTGAGCTAGGATGAGAATTTTATAGTTCCCTTTCTGTCCCATTATCATTAGAGTGTCAAGGCTAATTTCTGAAATCTCATCCCGTCATTAATCTAACAGGCATCTGTCTGCTTTTAGCACCTAAGTGTAATACTCATGGCTACAAAGAAACAAGTTTGAATTCCCAGCATTTGTCAAGAAAATGTTGCAGTGGTAGTGGATAGGGGGATTATGGAGAAATCTGTGCTGCTGTATGCATTTAAGGACAGCCTTAATATGTTGATGCATTATGTAACCTTTTTGGCCCAAGAAATAATTCCAGCACGTCTTGACTGAATCATGAATCATCAAAGTTTTCAGAGGACTCCATTAAAAGGAAAAAAAAACATGGTTCAGCCCCTTACAGAACCACTTGTCACTTCAATTCAATTCAATTTTATTTATTTAGCACCAAATCACAACAAAGCAGAAATAACTTGAAACAGTTGTTTCTGCATGACTTTATCAGCCTCTCACATTGTTGTAGAGTAAATTTAGCCTACTCTTTTTCATGGTGTTGCTTCAGTTGAAGTTTGCAGACATTCGTTTATGTGCAGCGTTCTAAAGATCCTGCCATTGATGCTTTTTGTTTTATGGCTCAGGAGGCAGAGCTGATGATTCAATTCCTGGCTGCTTCAGTCTGCATCACAAAGTATCCTTGGGCAAAATATTGAACCGCAAGTTGCACCCCGAATTGTTTATTGGAGTCTGAATGTTAGAAAGAGTTAGACATAGAAAAAAGTGCTTGTGTGAATGAGTCAACGAGACGTGTTCCATAAAGCGCTTTGAGTGCTCGAGTTAAAGGCTACGTTCACACTGCAGCCTGAAGTGACACAATTCTGATTTTTTTGCCCTCATGCGACCTGTATCCGATCTTTTCATGACAGTCTGAACAACACAGATCCGATTTTTTCAAATGCGACCCAGGCCACTTGGATATGTGGTACTAAATCCGATACGTATCCGATCTTTTCAAATGCGACCGCAGTCTGTACGGACGCTATGGGACGCACCGCATCGATCCGACCTGCATGTCATTGATACTCGACAAACGTCACTATTCTGCGTCCCGTGTTACAGGGACGCGTGAAGGAAAGCAAGCTAATTTTTGCTATTGCTTAGCGATTTGTTTAATAAAAAATAAATTTAAAAAAACAAAAAAAACAAGCTTACTTCCGCAAACATTGAGCACGTGTGACGTAATCGCGTCCTCTACTGCGCATGCGGGACACTTTCAGGTTCGGCTGCAGTTCACACACAGATCACATCCAAGTTGCATATATTTGGAAATGTGAA
>VUQK01040585.1:0-21918 GCA_015106715.1 Bujurquina vittata
TATATATATATTTATATATATATATATATATATGAAATAACAGATCCGTCCTCTACCAACCCATCCCCCTTCGTTTCTCGTCCGTCTTCGTATCACTATTAACCTTCCATCGCATTCCATGCATTTTAGTTGGAGGCGGCCCCCACACCCCTCCCCTCCCCCGAATGACAATACGGCTGGCTGTACCTGAGACTGGTGGCCATGTAGCAGCACCATGCAGCCAGGCTCAATTCACAGGCGCAGTCAGCGCGCGTATGTGGCGCTGCCAGAGCCACATACGCGCGCTGCTACGGAGAAGAACGGTCCCCATGCTCTGGCCACCGAAGCTTACCTTGCTTTGGCCGATCTGTCGTAACTCCATCCCGTCCCAGCTCCCAGATCTCCGAAGCCTGAAGCGGGATAATTCCTCTCCATGAAAGAAAGAGCTGGATGAAGATGGACAGATAGTGAGGGGGAGGGGAGGGAGGAACGTCTTCTCTTTCCAGCGCCCGATTCTGTTTATTTCTCTGCTTGACAAGCCTGTAGACTGGGAGGAATGGGGTGGGGGGGTGCGAGGGGGAGTCACAGCAGCCAGGAGCACCTCCTCCCTCCCCTCCTCTCCGCTCCCCACATATTTAACTGTCTATTGTCTCTCATGTTAAGCTGACGGGCCGCAGAACAGATGCTCCCCGCTCGTCCGCAGCGTTAATAAGAGAAATGATATTGAGAGCGAGCCGGCGGCCGCTGCTGCTCCCACAGCACAACACTTATTTTCGCTCGTTTTGTTCACAAAGACGCCATTTTTAGGAAGAATGACTGGGCTGGCGTTCAGCATCTCCTTCCCTCCCTCTCTCTAGCACACAATTTGTCATGCACGGCTCGGCCGTGTGTTGTAGCATTGTAGACAACTGTAAAAATGTGTGTGTGTGTGTGTGTGTGTGTGTGTTTAGAGCTAAGCTTCTCCAGCCAGTCCCACCGCTCTATGAGCAACAACAGACACACAAACACACTGCGAACATGTCCAGGAGGATGCGCGCGCTCACTGCCTCCTCATTCCACGCGCGTGCACGTGCGACCCCGGCTACAGCGGCGTGACAACGAGAATGAAACAATGACTGCTTTATAATTTAGGATAATTTATTTAAAATGGGTTTTCACAGAAGAATCCACGTTTTCTTATAAATGTCTTATATGCCCTGCAGAGGTACACAGCACAGTCAGGGATGTGATGCAGCCACAAAAATGAAGCCCAGCCCCAGCTGGACCCACTTTAAAGCATCACATCTGTAGCAGTCACACTAGTTACAAGTTAAAATGTAGCGTCCAATGTGGAACTGTGGTCGAACTGCACTCCTAAATAGTATATTTAAAAAACAAGCAATCATTTGACTGAAGCCATCAGTGTTCGTAAGGCATCATAAGGGAACCGCTGGGCTCTCATTCGTTGTCACCTGGATCAGCAGGCTGTGATGGCGCACCCCTGTGGTCAAACAGAGGAAGAGTCTTTGTTAGGGACAGCAGCATGATCATGTCCAGCTGTTTTTGTTCCTGGAAGAAAGCTTTTAGAAGACGGGTGCAGCTCACAGGAAATATGGAAGCAAAAGAAGGAAGTGAACTTGTCACAAGAAGCATCATCACGAAAATGAATCTAATCAAATATAACTTATATCAAATAGAAGAGGATAGCAAAGTACAAATTACTAGCTGTGCGATGCAGACAACTTGTCAGAAAGAGCTACTCAGAAAATGTATCTCTAAGGATTTTATAATTAACCAATATTTTGTATTGGTTAATTTTATTAGCAGGGCTGAGCGTACTTCCATCTTTACCAGCTTAAAATAGCTTTGTTATTAAAAATATCCAGGAAGGGTCATTCTGAAGGGGTGTTCACCCGTTCCCCTCCACATCATGATAACACATCGCTGAGCTAAGCATGCCTGCTGTATATGTATGTGCTGAAGCCCTGTTACACTGTCAGCCACGAGCTGCACAAATCAGTGCTGAGTCCTGTTTGTGTGTCAGCAGCTGTAGCGTCACAGGCTGTGGCTGGATGAGCAGGATCCTCCTTTGGGGTCCCGCCTTTATTGGAGTGAGGGGGTATTATGGTAGAGATCTTTTTCGTGGGATTGCTTTGTGTGTGTGTGTATGTGTGTGTGTTGCAGGAGTTTTCCATGTGGGTGTGTGGGAGATTGCACAAAATGCAGAACACCTGTCCAGTGTTCTGCAGGACTATTTAAATCCCGCTCCTCTGATGATGAGTTTAGTTTGGATTTGCACCGGCCAGTTTGGGAAGCCTCCCGATGGCCACCACGCCCCTGCACACCATGATTATCATTAAAATGAACACATTTTTGTTAGCCGGTTGTAACCGTGGTTATTCACTGTTTGTCATTTAAATGAATAAAAACCAAAACAAAGATTTAAATTTTTTAAATAAAACACATTTTTAACTAAGACCGTTTCACTTGTTGCATTTGTGGTTAATACCTGTTTCCAATTAGACACCATCCTGTGTATAAATACACAAAATGTGTCGCAGTTCTCATTTGCTAGAATGTCTTTGAAGTTTAAGCATTCAACCTTGTGTCTCTGTACTTTACCCTGTATATGGTGGTGGGGGGGCATCGTGCTGCCCACTCTGATTCAAGGCGTCACTGTAGCTAGGCAGACCTGGTGGCGTGATCCCAGCTAGGGGCACCATTTCTGGGGGTGATAGATGCCCATCTCCATCCATTCTCACGGGGGCTCTGGGAGAGGACACAGTTAGCACGTTAGCTGCTGTCGCGCTAAGAAAGTACAATACAAACATGAATGTGTTCATATGTTCAGTGGCATATGTTTGAAGACTTTTAAAGACTGTTATTTTACTATATTATTCTCTGCAGAATTAATGTTTATTTTTCAAGCATCTTAAAGGAACTAAAAATTGGTTGATGATGATGCCAACCATTAAAACAGAGTTTGACTCAAAGCTAACAAGAAGAGAGGAATCTGTTTTTACAGTGCAGGTTAAACTGGAAAACCTTTGAAGATTAAATTCTCAAATCTGAAAATCATTATTAATTGTGTAAAGTGTGATTAAGATTAAGGGATTAAGATAACTTGGTGCCTTCATAACACGTCTTCATTAAGACTGAATCTTGTATACTTGTACTGCAAATTTGATTTTAAAAACTGGCCTTTTTCTTTTTAAAATTGGGAAATGATGCTAGTGTTTGTTAGGGTGTCACTGAAGCCATTACTCATGATTATTTCATGACTTAATAAGTCAGCAGTTTCAGTATGTTGTGGTTTGATCACAGCCTCGGTCACCATCACTCTAAACTTACTGGCCTGATCTCTGCCCACTCTTTTTCTTGGCCTTGTAGCAGTAGACTCCCAGCACAGTGGCGATAACAACAGACACCACTGCAGCCAGGATCCCGGCAACCAGCCCTGACACATCCACTCTGGGTGAACTTCCTTCAGAGACAAACATCATCACTCCAACAGGTTCTCATACAGCAGCAGCAGTCGCTTCAGTCATGGTATACTTTTAGCTTTTCAGAAGTGCATAATATAACTAAATAAGAAAATATACTTTGAACCAAGCAATATAAAAAATAGCAGTATGGGAAAAAATAGTCATGCTAGCTGTAAAATATTACATTCATGATTATAAGACACATGTAACCAATGTGAGAAACACTGCATTCTCCCAAATGTTACCTTGATGGTGGGTATATGTGGCCCAAAATGCTTGCTAGAAATGAAAGAAAATGAGAAGGTTAAAGTGAATGAGTTCTCCAACGAGTTTCCTCACATACTGTTAAATTAAACTGGTTTTCACTCAAAGACTGCCCATAGAGGGTGGGGGAGGCTATCCCAGCCGCCATGGGGCAGGAGGCAGGGTACACCCGCAGGGCTAACACAGAGACGCAGACAACCATTCACACCTGTGGGCAATTTAGAATCACCAGGTAACTTAACCCCACTAAGTGCATGTGTGTGGACTGTGGGAGGAACACGGAGAACCGGGAAAGAACCCACACAGACACGGGGAGAACATGTAAACTCCACACAGATGGTGTTGCTGTGAAGGAACAGCATTAACCACCACACCGCACCGTGCTACCTACGACTAACACTGCAAATGCAAAAAAGCTGCTATACTGACACAAGTAATTAAAGCCTTTCTGGTTCTCTGCAAAAAATCGTCTCTGCTCTCACAACAGAGTGATGTAACGATGTCCACAGATGGATGTGGTTACATCCCAAAGGGAATTCTTTGTTTTAGAAATGCAACCAATCCTAGAATTCGACATCCAAATAAGCAAACAGGCATCACCGTCTTTTTATCGTCCTCAAAAATCTCTCTGGCTTCCTCGTAGTTGCAGATCTCTTCGTTGCACTCCCTCTCCACATCACCAGGCACCACCATCTCAAAGTCCCAGCTGTTATAGAGCAGCGAGCGGGACAGGAAGGACGCAGCTGCCTGCTCATCCACCAACACTGGCTCTTCTACAGATAGTTAAGAACACAGCTTATGCAGAATATCGTGAAAAAAATGTATACAGAAATTAAACAACCTGTTGATTTTTAGATCAAAATGAAAGTTTCTGTTGGTCATTTTTAAAAACAAGTACAGTAGGAGCTAGGTGAGACAGTGTTGAAGGGAATTAAGCTGACATGTTACACTTTAGAGCAGGGGTGGGCAATTCATTGTCTCAAGCGGTCCAGATCTTGGAGGAGATCCTCCAGGACACCATCCATCATCTCATTAGGAGCCCCAACGTTGTCAGGCATGGATACACGCACGTGGGGGCCACACAGAAACTACTGAGGACCATTCTGAGTGGAAATTTTGGCAAAATGGACCAGCCTGCTGCATCTTTTTTTTGTCTTTGAACTCAGCCTCAGTAGGTTGATCATTTTCATTTCCATCAATGTGGCATCCTTTCATTCCTAACACATTACCCCGTCCTTATCAGTGTACATACTTCCACTGAGACCTGACGGGTGTTAAAGTGTTGGTTAAAGTGTTCCTTTATTTTCTGAGCAGTGCGCGCGCACACACACGCGCGCGTCTGTCTGTAATGTCCATCTCGGTTGTATAATAATAGTGTCAGTCATACAAAGAGGCGGTGTTGTGATATCACAGAAGACGCGTTCGGTTTTCTTCTAACGCTTATCGATTAGCAGCTTTTCTCGATTGCTCAGTTCACACGCAACAGTTCCGAGTGAGACAGGTGTGGTTTACCTGGAGCGTGTCTGTTCGTGACAGAGCAGTGGGCTATCTGCAGCAGGGACAGCGCATTCATCCACAGTACCGACAAGGCCGCCATCGAAGCGAAACACTGCACGGAAGAGAGAGGACACCTGTGAAACACACCTGCCTACAGGCCTCAATATGCCGCAGACGGTCCTTTAAGTCACCTGTCCAATGCTGCGGCCCCATTTGGCTGCGGGCGGCTCCATCTGTCAAAGCTTTCTTGAGGATTAAACTTCTCGGGTCCTCCAAACATGGAGATAACAGTTATGAAAGGCGACTTCCTTGTGTACACAAACGCGCTGAAACCGTCGTGCTGTTGGCCCCGGGAAATATCACTGCTAAACCTGTCGGGCAGCATACCGTGTGCAGGGAGGGCCCTCCACATTATCACCGTCACTCACTGATGCTCACTTCACCTCTGCTCGTGTGATTATTCCTAAAAGTGCAGCAGAGTTTGCTCTTTGGTGCTGATTCACATTTAGGGCTACAGTCTGTGGAGAGGTAATGCGATGGGGTTATTATGACTATAAATATAATTCACGGCTGGCTAAGCACATTAAACCTGAAACAAGCCCCGCCCCCGCTTCAGGTGATTCACAAACACGAAAACACTGAATCACAGAGATACCAGGTGCTGTTGTCCAGCCACATACTCGTCCCAGGTTTAAAACGTTGAAGTAAAAATAACTTTCATTTTATGGTCATTTTCATTTTTTTGTAAAATCTTTATCTCTAGTAATGAGAAAATGCGCGACTGTGAAGGGATCGATAGAGGTCAAAGATCAAAGGTCGTGTCATATATTCGCGTATCACATCCTGATCAAATGTTACAATAGTGTTATATGCTTCTTACTGCAAAAACTGCCGTCTCCTTTCTGACAAATACTCGCTGGAAAGTGAAACCAACACAGAAATGCCTTAAACCTGCATTTTTCTTTAACAGCCACCAGGGGGGCCGTACATGTGAATGCAGAGACTTGAACTATATTTCAGATATTAATGCAGGGATGTCCCAGGATGAAACACTAGTAAGACTCAAACAAAGGCCAAAATCAAGAAATATTTTCAATCCTTTTCAAAGGAAGGTCATTTCCCAAGGAGCTGTTTGATAACCTGCAGTCTCAACCCTCCATCACTCTCCTTTTTGTTTAATGAGCAACAGAATGAATCTATAAAAAGAAATTAAAAACTGCTTTTCATTCAGTTTTTCCGCAAGTGTCTAGGAACTTTTTGCTTTTATACATGTTATATATTTTCCTCTTTTCATTATAATTAAGATAACCAAGAGTATTAAACCAGTAAAATTCTTTTATTACTTGAATTGTTACTAATACCCATGTTATATTAATCATTGTTGTTTTTTGATGTCTAGTCAATAAACGTTTCTATTTTACCAGTCTTTTGTAAAACACTACAAGCACCTGAAACATTTAAAAGCTGAGTTACAAATAAATCTTGATGGATTTTTTCATCACTGGGTTGTTGTCACTCCCCCTCAACAGATGACGGCCCCTCCCTGAGCCTGGTTCTGCTGGAGGTTTCTCCCTGTTAAAAGGGAGTTTTTCCTTCCCACTGTCGCATGTCTTGCTCATAGGGGGTGGTTTGTTGGGTTTCCTCTGTATTATTGTAGGGTCTTTATCTTACAATATAAAACACCTCGAGAAGACTGCGTGTTGTGATTTGGAGCTATAAAAAATAAACTGATGTGTAACCACCTCACTGACTGACTGCAGGTTTGTCAGTGTGCATTCACCTTTACAGAGTATTACCTGTTGCTATAATTTGCTTCAAAATTCTTGTATGACAGCTTTCAAAATGCTGCATGTCAACACACATTTACACAGCAGTTCATAGATAGTAGAGCCTGCATTGGTTCTGAATTAGTGGATTATGTATTCTTTATATGGACCAATATTGACACGACAAGGTTTACACTGAGAAATTTATGAGAAAAGACAAAAGACAAAAACAATTCAGATAAAGGTTTTAATGGTGTATAGAAGTGATTTGACTTTTGTTTCAATATAAAATGGATGATTAAATTGTGCCTGTAAGGGAGATATAAATACGGATTCTTTTCAGGAACAAAATGTGAAGTTGAGCATTACAAATAGAGAGAAACACCTTTTATTATTTTAAATTGATCTTTTAAAGCTCAGCATTTTGCTGAAGTACACACACCATTTCTATATTTCTATATTATCCCCCTCTGTTGGAACAATATAAAAAAAGTGTGTTATGTTAACAATGACAGCAAATGATAAAAGTCATCTTAAATCAAGGCTAATTCAGTTTTTCTAAAACTTTCAACAGTACAGTTCAGCAAACATCATCATCTGATACTGACGCCACAAATATATCAGTATCAATATACATGCTGTGATGTGCAATATTATGAAAATGATTGTGGTTTTTCTACACTTATAGGTCCTATAATGAAAACTGAACCATCGAAATGACTGAGCTGGATCAAAGGAATGAAATACTCGAGGATTAAAATGAGCTTTCAGCCAGTATATATAAAACTCGCACACAAATACGCACACGCACACACACACACACACACACTCTAGTACCAGAATGCAATGATCCAGCCAATGCTATAATGCACAGTTTGATCAGGCGCTTAAATTGAAATCTGCTATTTATGAATGTTTTCAATATTCAACATCATTAAAGACGGTGAGGAGGCAACAAACAGACATGGCAGCTGCAGAACACACTGCAGCCTGGAGCTGCTGCAACATTTGCTGCTTTTCCTTTGATAATATTCCTGTGGCGCTCTCCTGCCCCCTGCAGGAAGGCATGGAAAACAACAGCACAGTTTGGGCGTGCCACATTCCATTAGGAAGAGGAAACGCTACATGTCCGATTATGACATGCAAATCTATGAACTTTCATGCAAGCTAACGAACTGTTATTGATGTGATGTTGCAGCTGCTGACATCTGAATTTGTTCAAAACAGCATAATTTAATTTAGCAGCACTCAAAGGTGATTCATACACTACCTTATGGTGTGATATTTCTATTTGTGGACAAAAATTATGAACTTTAACACTATCTGTGTCACAGGTGCTGCCATCACAGAGTCCTCTTCCATTCTCCACCAAACTAACCCGGTCTCCACACACACCTTTAGCTCCTCTATTTAAAATGAAACCAACTCTAATGTTGCTTTTGGCAGAAACGCAGAAGTAATCATCTGGAACGACAATGACTCAACTTCAAACACACACACACGCGCACGCACGCACGCGCGCACGCACGCACACACACACACACACACCTTTGTGGACATGCTGCAGAGGAATAAGGCTTTGGTGTTCATAGTAATAGTGCTTAGAGGATGACACAGGGACAGCCACCCCCTTTCTGTTTCCCTGTGTGATGAGTTGGAGGAGGAGGACTCTCCATCTCCTGAAACCGTCTGTGAAATAGGAGAACAGATAAAAAAGGGATTAATTATTCTATAATTTTGCCATTTTGATTGATGCAGGTTTGAACGATCTCAGGGATCAAACTATGTATCCATTATCGCAGCTTCTGCCATGAATTTGTTCCCTGTTTGGGGATAAAAGTTCATAATAAATCCACAATTTCCTACAAGCATCTGTACAAGTACTTCACTTTGCTCCATTACGTTTATCCACTCTCAATTCTGCACCAACAGAAACAAATAAAATTCATAATTAACAGTAATTAACACATAATGCATTTGCACAAGCATAAGCGCCAGCGACGTCGCTGGCTACACGTAGGTTACGTTGTAGGCACTGCAGAGATTCAAAGTTGCAGAATAAATTTGGGCTAAGAGAATACTTGCAGAGCATAAGGAGTCATTTTTGTTGATCTTGTTTTTGTGATCGTTTGGAGCCAAAATCAAAATTCGATTAATTGCACAGCCATACGTCGAATGTATTGTTGCACAGGGTGTAAGTGCACACTGTATTCTGTGTATGCACAAACAGCTTTCAGATCACAGATCAATTCAGCTGCAGTAAATGAACAAATGTTAAGATAACGCAAGATCAGATAAAGTGATTTTAAATTTCCATTTATGCTCATAAATATTAAAGTCACTTTGAATTACAGATTAATAACATGTGGCACACATTTGCATCGCCTACTCTAAAGGTGTTGCTCTCTTCCCTTCCTTTGTGTCGTGACAGTTTTTGTTATTTTTTTAAGAGTTACAAATTTCACCCTTAATGAAGCTGCAGACATACATTAGAAACCAAAAGGTTTATAAAACTGAGAACTGAGAGTTGTCAGTTTGTGGCAGAAAAAATCAGGGAGGGCAACTAAAACAAAAGTCAGACTGCACCTGATAATATGAACCAGCTCTAAGAATGATTCATCAACATTGTAGCGATTCTTTGCTGAAGACTCCATGTAGTGGATCCTGTTCTCTCTGGCGAATGCCATCGCATCCTCTCTGGAGATCTGCAGACACAGCAGACAATATCAACAACAATATCACGTTAAGCATCCAGTGATATTATTAACATCCTGTTTTGGTGTCCTTAAAATCTCTCAATTTCAATAATAAGTGCTCTTAGCACTGCTGCTTGTTTTTTACAGATACAGTACTGTGCAAAAGTCTTGAGTCACCACTCATGTCTTTATATTTTGCTTCCAAGGAGCTAGACTTTCCTGTAAGTCCTCCAGTCCTTGTACCTGATGATTTTAAGAGGAATGTCTTTGTTTGTTTCTTTGTTTGTTAAGCCAATTAAGACTGACCTATGAATCACTGAACCATAAAAAACCAACTAACTCAAGGGAGGATCCAGTGTTGTGTGTACACACAGCAGCAAACTGAAAACTATCTGAAACAGCATCTTTAGGTACTTTGATAGTAGCAGCCTGTTACAAAAACACAGTTTCTTTAGTTCTTTATTTTATGATGCCAAAGATAATATGTTTATGTATTTTTGCACTGTGTCCTTAAAAGAATTTTAAGTTAAACAATATCTGAACGTCATGTCCTTGAGAAAGGAACAAATCCAGCAAAGCCCTGAGAGGTGGCTCTGACCCTTCAGCTGATCCATCTACTGTAACTGAAACCTCCTCAGAAATGGTCTCAGTGGAAGCGCAGCTGTCACGATGCCATTCTTAAGGGAGAGAAATGGGACGAGGAGGCTGAGGTACACCAAAATGCACAAGAGCTGGACTGAAAATTCGTGGCAACGGGAGCTTTGAAATAATGAATCCAAATTTGACATTTTTGGATCAAAATTTTTTTATTCAAACTATCTTCAAAGATATGCAGAGGGGTGGTGTGACAGAGGAGGATGACCCACAGTGGTAGGAAACAGTCAAAAGCAGAAGAAAAAGACGGGTCAAACTATTGGCAGTACATTTTTTAAAAAATCTGTAAAAAAAACAAAAACCAAAAAAAACAGAAATATTCCAGCAGCTGTGGCACCAGACTCCTCCAAGTGTAGGAGTTTAAGAATCTTGGGGTCCTGTTTATGAGTGAAGGGAGTAACAGATTGGGCTGCAGTGATCCGAACACTGCATCGCTCCAACGTGGTGAGGACAGAGTTCAAAGCAAAGCTGTCAATTTACCGGTCGATCTACGCCCCTCGCCTATGGTCACAAACTTTGGGTAGCACCAAAAGAATAAGAACACGGCTACAAGCAGCAGAAATTAGATTCCCCCAAAGGGTGGCTGGCGTCTCCTTAGAGAGAGGGTGAGAAGTACATTCATTCAAGAGAGACCCAGAGTGGAGCTGCTGCTCCTCCACATTGAAAAGATAGGAGCCGGTAGGAGGCCCCAAGGCAGACCAGGACATGCTGGAGAGATTATATCTGTTAGCTGGCCTGGGAACACCTCAATGTTCCCCAGATAAACTGGAGGAGGTGGCTGGGGAGAGGGAAGTGGATGGATGGATGGGTGGACGGAGGGATGGATGGATGGATGGATGGATGGATGGATGGATGGAATAATAAAAATTATACAGTATCAGACAAAAGTTTGGACACACTTCCCCATCCAAACTTTTGATTGGTACTGTACAATTTGTTTCCACCATTTTTTTGTGGTGAAAACATTTTGTTATTTAATGAATAAATCAATGTAAAATTACAGTTACAATTAACATTTGGATCTTTAAAATAGCCGTGACACATTTGTGAATTTATGCTACACTTGTGAATGTATTTTTACAGTCCATTTGTGTGGAACAAAATACCATCAGTTGTGTTGTGAAGAGGCAGAGTTGATATACAGTGAATATTTCAGTAATGTTCCAGTCCAGTAAAGTAAAGAAACACGACAGTCCATCATTACTTTAAGAAATGTAGGACAGTCAATCTAAAAAAACTTTGAAATATTCTCGAGTCCAAGACCATCAAACGTTATGATGAAACCGGCTCTCATCAGGACCGCCCCAGCAAAGGAAGACCACGAGTTCCCTCTGTAACAGGATCAGTTCATCAGAGTTAGAAGCCTCAGGAAGTTAACAGCACCCCGGAGAAGAGCCCACCTAAATGCTTCACAGAGTTCACACATCTCAACATCAACTGTTCAGAGAAGACTGTGTGAATCTGGAGTTTATGGTGGAATTGCTGCAAAGAAGCCAATGTTAAGGAAGAACAAGAGGAGGAGAATGGCTTGGGCCGAGGAATACAAGGAATAGACATCAGACCAGTGGAAATCTGTCCTTTGGTCTGATAAGTCCAAAATAGAGATTTAAGGTTCCAAACACCATGTCTTTATGAGACGCTGAGAAAGTGAGCAATGGTTCCTACATTTTCATCAGGACAATGACCCCAAACACACCTTCAGGCTGTGTAACGGCTATCTGACCAAGAAACCGGGTGAAGGAGTGTTGCGTCAGGTGACCTGGCCTCCACAATCACCTGATCTAAACCCAACTGAGATGTTTTGGGATGAGTTGGACCACAGAGTAAAGCCAAAACAGCCAACAGGTGCTCAGCACCTCTGGGAACTCCTTCAGGAGTTGGAGAACATTTCAGGTGATGACCGCATGGAGCTGATTGAGAATGCCAAGAGGGCAAAGCTGAGATCAAAAGAAAGAGGCCGACTTTGAATCTAAAATCTAAAACATATTTTGGCTTGTTTAACATTTTTAAGTTTACTACATGATTCCTTATGAGTTCCTTCATAGTCTGAATGGCTTCAGTATTAATTTACAATGTAGGAAAAATAAATCAATAAAACACTGAATGAGAAGGTGACCAAACATTTGACTAATGCTGTATGTATGGAGGAGGTGAGGAGAGAGTGAACCAGTGAGTGTGTACAGCCATCTTTAAAACATGGTGGAGGCTCTGTCGTGGTTTGGGGCTACATTTCAGCAAGTTGTGTTTGAGATCTTGTCAAAATGAATGATATTATGAACACAGAAAAAGACCATTAGATTCTAATCCACTGTGCAGTTCAATATACAGTAGAAAGTATCTGAGTGCCAACTGCTTCATTTTTCAGCATGACAATGATCCAGAACACACTGCTAATGCAGTAAAAGAATACCTGAACGAACACTGTCAGTCATGGACTGGCCTCCCCAGACCCAGGACCTCAATATTATTGACAGAACGTTACAAAAACCAACCAACATCTACAGAGGAGCTCTGGAATGTCCTTTAAGTAGCCTGGAGAACTATTCCTGAAAACCGCTTCAATAAATTGCAAAAACCTTGCCTCAAAGAGTTCAGGCTATGCTGAAGGATAAAGGTTATACCAAATATTATACACTGTATTCCTGCGTATGTTTCTACGTTTCAATAGAACACTGCACCTTTTCCCATTTTCCAAGCAAAATATAAAGAAATTAAGGGTGAGTCAAGACTTTTTTACAGTACTGTCCAGTTACAAGTACAAACATGTACTCAGTTACAAACGGTGCTGCGTTACTGTGCTGTGGCTTTGCAGCCCTTTCAGGTCACAGCTGTGTCTCAGCCAGCTAACCAAGACTTCCTGAGGTACAGCTGCCCCTCGTATAAGAACTTGTACTAAACGATTCAGAGAAATCAGAGATCTCCCAACCTCGGATGAGATTGGGAAAACTGGGGAAGCTCAAGGACATTATAGAATTGTACGGCTTGCTGTTCTAGTTACCACTCTTTGCTGTTCCAGGTCTGCCTTGTTTCCAACCAGCACCATGGGAAAATCATCTCTGTCCTTCACTCTCAGGATCTGGGTATGGAACTTCTGCACTTCGTGGTAGCTGTTGGAAGAACAGAAAGAATTAGCAGTGACAGTATGAACGAGTCCAGCTCCATGTGAATTCTTATTTACAGCAAACACTCCAGGTTACAGCCGATGGAGCCAATAATGACCAATTAAAAGAGCTTCTCTCATCCATTTCCACAGACATTGAAACTACTTCCATCATTGCTGTCTACCAGGTAATTCAATGGTTTTTCTTTCATTTATTTTGTTTGCTCATGTAGAGTGAGTTTAAGTCTAGGCATCTGAAGCTTAGAAGCTAGTGCAGGTCAGGTGGTGCAGTGGGCAGTTCCTGGTTCAAATCCTGACTGGGGCCTTTCTGGGTGATCAGAAGTTCAGTGACATCCAAAAACCGAGGTCTTTGAAGCACTTCCTACTGCCCCATCCACTCACATTCACGTGATCGATTTTTAAAAATTTTATATTTACACACACTCTGATGAATACAATGGGGGTAACCCGGGGTTCAGTGTCTTGCTTGATGATACTTTTACATGCCGACGGGAGGACTCACAGCCGCCCCATACTGCTGTACAGTGTGCAGGTGAACTGTCCGTAGAAACACACAGCCAACAAGCTCTAAGATGATGTTAGTTGGGCAATGGTAAGAAATGTTAAAAAAGCAGCACTAGTGCATCTTTCAGAGGTCTCGTCTCTGCGTGTCCTGCTGGATCTCAGTGCAGCACTTTTGTAACCAATGATCACAATATTTAGTACTGGAGAGGAGTGCAGTAGTAGTTTACACACTATTTGTATTAAAGGAAATGCAATGTGCTGCTTTGAATTGTAGCCAGTTCATTCAGGACACTAAGGTTAGCGTTAGTTTAGCACATATGCCATATGCCAGTCAACAGTATTCTCCACTCTCATTGGTAGTCGCTTCAGTCACGTGCCTCAAAGTTCAGAAAAGTTCATCTTGGGTCCCGCCCACTTCCCTTCACCAGTGGTTTTGTTGCTTGTATTGGCTTTGCCAAACATCATTCACCTTCAGAGGTGAGAAGTAACGAAGTACAAAAACTTCGTTACTGTACTTAAGTAGATTTTTTAGGTATCTGTACTTTACTTGAGTATTTATTTTTCTGACTACTTTTTACTTTTACTCCCTACATTGTGTGTCAGCGTCTGTGTGTGTCCACACTGGGCGGGGCAGAGGGCACAGACACACCACACAGAGTAGAGGGAGGGGCTCCTGCAGAGCTCGCTCGGAGGCAGCAAAGAGCTGGCCGATGTTGCACTTTACACTGTGAGGAGGGAACGGTGAGGCAAATGAGTCACAGAAAACGTAAAGCACAAAAAGTGTGTGCTGTTTGTCACACTGTGTGTCTGCTAGCTAAAAGAACAGCTGCTGTATTTCCAGGGAGAGCAAAGAATGAGTGATAACTTCACTCAGATGGAGAAAGATGGAAGAAAGAGGAAGGAGAAGAAGAAGAGAGAAGCACTGATCAGCTGATCACAGCAACATCATTTACTGGAGGGTCACTTAGTGTTACACAAAAACACTTAGTGTTACGTCTTTACTTTTATTTGAGTAAAAAAGTTGAACCAGTACTTGGACTATTACCAGAGTAGTTTTTAACACAAGTACTTGTACTTCTACTTAAGTACAGAATGCCAGTACTTTTGCCAGCTCTGCCTTCTATGTTCTCCAGCTGCCACTCACTTCCAGTGTATACATAGTTTCAGAGTATAATCTCATAGCACTCAAACAAACACAAGCACATATACAAGCCTTACCTTCCCCGGTCATTGAGTGCAAACACCAGTAAGAAGCCTTCTCCAGAGCGCATGTACTGCTCCCTCATTGCACCAAACTCCTCCTGACCCGCTGTATCCAAGACTGATGAACACACACAATCACTTAGATACATATAAATACAAAGCACACATAGCATAGACACACATTCATATATGTAGAGCCTGCAGTTTCTGAGCTGCATGTAGACAGACAAAAAATATTTTAACAGGTACTGATAAAAAAAAAAAGAACTATGGCCACTAAGATATATATTGATACACATATTTTTGGATTTCAAATCAAACTGAGAGGCCCAAAGTGGAGCTAAAAATGTCAGTCCTGCTGAATTAGTGAAAACATGAACATATTTGTGTATTCTGCTTTCCTTTAAACATCCCACAGAACACATCACCCTGAGACAGACCTGTTTTTCTAACACAACCTACTTCCTACCGTGCCAGAGAACATCTGACAAACCTGTGTGTGCAGTAATGTTAGCGAGGGAAAGAATACAGGATCATTCAAACAGCAGCTACGCTGCGTCTGACGATTCACAAATTAGTGGTGAAAGAACAGTGTGACCCAACACACTCTGACACACCAGCCCACTAACAAGTCCTAACAAGGGAAATGAAACATCCAGAGAGCAAACACACAGCCTGTATCATATCCCATCAGTGCAACACACCCTCTGTTTTCAGACTAAGCCTTGCCCGCACCCTGCAATTACTCTGACACTCTGTGTGAATTAGCACATGTATATTGTAAGGCAGTCTTACTGTCGAGCCGGGTCTCCTGTCCATCCACAGTACAGATCTTGGTATAGGAGTCTTCGATGGTGGGGTCGTAGTCTGAGACAAAGTATGACTGTGGGACACACTTCACGTTAATAACAAGTAACTGCTGCAGGTTCTGATCACAGTGGGAGACCGCAAACATCTCAGCAGAGCGGCTCGTCTCAATTCTCATAATTAATATTTTGCTCCAGATTTCTGAATTCATCAGTGAAGCAGAAATGATGAAGCGGGTAGCCTGGTTACTCTACCATATAATGAAAGAAAAGGGTGCCTGGGGTGATAAAGAAATGCTGTCATCATAAAGTTTTTAAGCATAGGCTCCAACTCAGTTTTCTCCACTCTCACCTTATAGCAGAATCGCATCATCAGTTTAATGATTTGAAACAGCATGAACCATACTGCAGCAAATACTGAGCATTAATATGAGCATTAATAAATAATTGATAACCATGATCCAGTAATAATAATTACATTTACGTTGGGAACTTTCTGAGTCTGTTTTTAAGGTTAAAACTGATTTAAACAGGGTTATGACATCACTGAAGTAAACGGCTTGAGTACTCATTTCATTCTTTGTTAAAGTTTTTCATAAATCATGGAGGACAGAGCTGCAGGCAGGGTTCAAGTTTGATAGGCGCTGAAGCCACAAATCATGTAACATAAAAACTGTTGTTTGAAAGATAATTCAAGGCACTCCTTTATTGTAACATTGTTAAAAAGTTGCCAATAATGCTTTTCAAATAACTCATCACTGCTTCAGTGATAAAAACCAACCCCTGGAACCTGGAATACCAGGTTTTGTTAAAGCCTCCTCACAGTTAACTTTTTGACAATGTGACCTCTAACCTCCCGCAATGGAGCTGAGAAAACCAAGATTATTGTTATTAATCATTCACATGCATAATTATATTGTTATTAATCATTCACATGCGTCATTAAAGACGTGATTGTTCTTGCTGTGAGTGAGAGCTCTAACTTTAGCTTGAGGGCAGTGAGAAGCCTTTGTCTGATAAGCAGCAGTAACACATTAACCATCAACAGGTCATCGGTCACAGCTGGACCTTAGACCGTCTTTACTCGGCTGAGCTTCTGGAAATAAGCACTGATCGTAGATCAGTGGCTCCGTGCATTACAGTGAAGGGTCCGTACCTGGATGAACTGGATGGTAAGGGCGCTCTTCCCCACTCCCCCTCCCCCCACAACCACCAGTTTGAATCTTTCCTCTTCTCCACTCATTTTCCGCTCTTTAGTCCGGACCGAAAACTTTCCGCAGCCCGAATCCGTCCGTTCACCAGCAGGCAGAGCCACTCAGAGCCACGTTAAAGCCGAGGACGGTAACGAAACACCAGCATGGACGCTTTTCTCCGCTCCGACAAGCTCAAGCGCGCAATGACGGAGTTTAGCGCCACACCTGTGAAGCAAAGTCCTTACGGAGTTCCACGGTCCGTATATCGAACATGTACCGGACGGGGTTGTGGTTCGAGTCCGGTCTCCGAGGGCTGGGGCAGTCTCCTGGTCTTTTCTTCTGTCTGCGCTGTTCTCCTTGGTCCCAGCGAGCTTCGGGGCGGAACTGCTTCCTCTTTTCTCTTTCCTCAAGAAACTGCAGCCGCTCTCACTGATGTCACTGTCGGTGCCTCTCCCTGCGCTCCGAGACTGCCCAGCACCCGGCAGCTTCGGGCCGGCTCGCATTAAAACCCGAATTCATCCCACTTTCCTTATTCGGTCATTTTGGGGCCTCCGTGACATCATTTCAGCCGCAGGACGAGTGAGTCCGCCAGATTTGTTGTTCACGGATGTTAGCTTTGAAGTTTCACAAGATTTTATGCGCTCTTTGAAAGTGAACTGAGCGCAGTTTGGTAATAATTCTTTGTCTTTGAGGGTGTTTGGAGTTAATAAAAATCCCCGCGCCACTGTACTGGAATTCCAACATGGAATACCAAGCTTAGGAAATCTGCTCTGGCAGGAAGGTGTGCTCTGCACTCAGTATCTCCACAGGTCCTTGGGCTCTGGGCTTCAGGCACTTTCTCATAAGGAGCTTTATGTTAGCATCTTTATGTTAGCCTCTACAGTTACTCGGAGAAATGGGGTGTGTGTGTGTGTATAAGGATTTGTAGTTCCTCAACACTTTTTTTAAAACTGTGAATTAAAATTGAAACGTTGCACTTCATTCTCATGATCACCCGTGATCATTTTGACTTCATTATTATTTTCAGGCTGCATTTTATCACACAAACCCTGGGAGGCTCTGTGTGTATTCTACTGGTCTACTGGTTTTTAAGCCGAGCTCAGGTCTCTGGGGCTATGAGGCCCGAAGGTCTGAGAGAAACCGATCACACTGAGAAAGAGGCCAGAAAACATGGTTAAAATGTCATCTTTAATCATCAGTAAATACATTTCAATCCATTGTGACAAAAGCCTTTTAAAACAACTACACTTTACAAATAGAGCTAATTCGTCTGTAACTGGATGCTTTGGGTCTGGAGTTACTTATCAAGTAAAGTTCTTAGTTTAACTCTGCAATAAATAAATAAATAGAAGACATAGGTTCTTTCTTTACAGATGTATGCCGCATGTATAGTTTGGTTTCTTCTGACAAATATGGACAGATACCATCTTCTCCCACCTCCTGCTCAGCACCTGTATGGTAGGGCAGGCTGTCCCATCTGCACAGGATGGATGAAAATCCCTCCTAGCAGCACCTTTTCTCCCCAGCCCAGCAGCTTGTTGAGGGTGAAGCTGAAAGGTGAGAGCAGGCCCTTTTCCTTCACCTCAGCCCTGCTGAACTTGCTGCAAGAGACACTCTGCTTCCTGTGGCAGTCCCCTGCCAGCCTGTAAGAACCGGAGTCACTCTGTGTCTCTGCCTCAGGTCTCTCCCCCGTCTTCCTGCTCTGAGCCGTTGTTTCTTGTGTGCCATTTGCTGTGGAGGAAGGGCATATTCCCAAAGGGGTCAGAGAGAGGGTGAGGCTTTTCCGTTTTTCTGAAAGAGAAGCAGTTCCTGATGGGAGCAGCAGCTGGGTGGCCTTTGGTCCTGGTTCAACGGGCTTACAGGGACTTGAAGCTGGAGTTTGAGATGGTTTCTGGACAGCCTGCTGGTTTTGATGGAGAGGTGAATCAAGAGTCCAAAGCTTCTTGTTCTCACTGCAGTCTGACAGCGAGCGTCTCTGCTGTGTTTTGTCTTTGTGGTGTGCTGAGTCTGCAGCGGCGCACTCAGCGTGACGGCTGCTGCTCTGACTGCTGAGTGTAACACTGTCATTAACAGATGGCAAACAACTGGCCAGCTGCTGAAGAAGGAGGTCATGGCCACATGACTTTTGACTCAGAGCACCCTGCAAGTGCTGCAGCTGACCCAGGAAGTTGAAGTTTGGGGAAATTGAGGGCCGACGTTCTTTCACAAACCTTATATGGGGACAGACAGGATGTGGGTTATTGTTATACTCTGTAGTATTCTGCAGTGACACCATAGTGTTATAATAAACAGGAACCACAGTTAAATAGTAAACAATGAAGATGAGTGAATGTTTACATGCAGTATTTACTGCGTATGTTCATATGAATGTATTGTTACCACCAAAAATCATTAAAAGCCCAAATTAGCACTAAATTCATGCCTGTAATGACTGAATGCAGACCTTTGACCACAGCTGCACTAATACATGCATGCAGTTTAGAGCCATTAGCCTAAGAGTGGCTCCATAATAGCAGAAACATGGTGAGCTCAGGTTGCCCATAGTGGGGAACGGGGTATTATTTTTGCTATTTTTGTCTGTCTGTTAACAATATTACAGCAAAACTACCAGTGCTAAGATGGCCATGGAGACCTAGATCACCTGATTAATTTTTGTCATAATTGGGTCAAGGTCAGGGGTCAGGTTTTCTGAAAATCATTGTTTATTTGCTCAAGGGACAGAGTCCTTAATGACTACAGCCTTTTTTATGTAGTTAGCCAAATATTTTCCAGATCCATTACTGCATTAGAAATCTGAGCCTTTTTATTAACAGTTCCTCCCATAAGGAACAAATATGGGTCTCTGAGAGGAGAGGTGCTGAAACACGTGATTTATTACAACATAAAAGAGCAGACCATGTTACCATGCTACATGACATCATTGATGTCCAGCTTTGGAAAATAAATCAGTACTTGGGGGTTTCTTTACTATTCTGTTGTTTTTATGTTATTTGAAAAATGATAGCTGACTTCCATCTGCAGTCTTACCTGTAAGCCTGGTCCAGATCCATGTCCAGGCTGTACATGATGTAGGCCACAGCCAGAGCCGGGGAGCGCGAGATTCCTGCTGCACAGTGCACCAGCACGGAAGCGCCAGAAGACATGGCTACATCTGAACACACAGCACACAGTGATAGCCAAGCTGCACACACACATTTGTCTGTATCTAACTCAAAGCAAGTGTTGGCAAAATCGAACCACACTGACTGAAAATATAAAACTAAAATTATTCATTAACTCTGCAATAATATGTGCTTTAGAAATCTGAGGTAACCTTGGTAAGAGTGATTCAGCTAACATTGGCTTTTGCTGTGATGGAAGGGGAGAGCTTACCAATGAAATGCAGTGCCCGTGGGATCCAGGGCAGCAGGTCATCCCTAAGAGAGTCATCAATGGGGATGCGAAGATACCTGGAGCCAGGCAGGAAGGAGGGCTGGGGGCTACAGCGGCTCACACTCAGCACATAGGAGATACCCAGAGAGGCCAGCTGGTCCTATACACACACACACACACTTTTTTTCTGTTCTACCAGAGGTCAGAGGCAAATGCACTTGCCTCTCTGTGTAGACAAGCTTCACCGCAGTGAAAATGCTACTTACATATTAATACACTAGTAATAATGAACAATTATGTTAGTAATTATTCAGAACACTTTTCACTGCATTTATCACCATTTTTGGAATTTTTACAAATTAAACAGTCACTGCATTAATGAATGGGAAATTGTCTGTAATGCTCTTTTATACTCTGAGCACTCAAAGTGCCAAAAAAAATTTTTCACTGTTTATATATAATATTATGTGTGAAATATTGATCTACCTGGTAAAAATTATGCCAGCATACAGAGTAGCACAATACAACACAATACAATATCTTCCCCTATATCTTTCCCCCATTTCCTGTCTCTATTGACTGTGTTTAAAAGCGGCTGTGGCCAAAAAGTTAAGAAAAAAAAAAAAAAAAAAAAAAAAAAAAAAAGGATGTGAATTAGAGCTGGGCAATATGGACCAATAATAATATCTCAATATTTTTAGCTGAATGGCGATACACGATATATGATATATTTTTTCTTCCCAAAGGTATGAACAAAAAGGCCCTTCTGAGTCACGCGGGCACTTCTATTAACATTCAGCTGTAGATGTACATGAGAAATTGCTCAAAAATAAACTTTGACATATTTAAAAAATAATGCTCCTTAAATAAATTTATACTTTTTTACAAAACACTCACAGCTCTGCTATTAAAATATAAACAGAAAAGATACTGAGCAAAAACAGCAAAAGGCTGATTTATTCTTTTAAAACAGTCTGCAGTGAAGTAGACTTCACCAAAGAAGTTCCTCCTCCGTACTCCTGTACAGCCAGTACTCTGTGCAAATAACAAAACATGTAAACAGACTGAATGAACAAAATTCCTTCAGTCAGAAAGTTTCTCGCTAGCTCAGTAAATCCACAGACATATGCACCGACGTATTACAGCAACAGGTCCACCTGCTCAATGAGGCGTCTACGTGTCCGCCGGCTGCATCATGAAAACATGAAAAAGACTCACTTCCGTTATTAAGATCATGTGACTTAGCCAGATACTCTTGGTGTTCCGGGCGACCCCAAAGCGTAACATGGCAACAGCGGAGGATTTCAGGTTTAGCTACATTTGTCTCCTAGTCGCTTTTTGCAAAAAAAAAAAAAAAAAAAAAAAAAAGGGGGAAGACAAACAAAAAAAAAAAAAAAAA